>JASTWB010000146.1:0-39946 GCA_032158295.1 Pycnopodia helianthoides | reverse complement strand
CAACTAATTTTTTTTTTTTACCCCCCCATTAAAAAAGTTAAAGGTAGTACCCTTTTTAATATTCAAAAAAAATCGAACCTTGCCAAAATGCCCCATTTCTGCGATCACTTTTTGCGGGCACCTCCCCCGATGCTGCCCATGTAATTTTCAAGTCCGCAACTCTCTATCCTAGGATATATTGAGCTTTTTCGGGACAAAATCGTGACGTCACCATCTCGCAAAAAGCTCACAATTGCCAGGGTTTTCGGAATTGGCCTTTTTCCCACACGAAAAGTGTCTTCGGGGATATCTAATCTACCGTTCTGCACCGTCAATTCAACTTTTTTTTTTTGACCCGCCATTAAAAAAGTTATAAGGTAGTACCCTTATCAATATTCACAAAAATCGAACCTCGCCAAAATGCCCCATTTCTGCGATCACTTTTTGCGGGCACCTCCCCCGATGCTGCCCATGTAATTTTCAAGTCCGCAACTCTCTTATCCTAGGATATATTGAGCTTTTTCGGGACAAAATCGTGACGTCACCATCTCGCAAAAAGCTCACAATTGCCAGGGTTTTCGGAATTGGCCTTTTTCCCACACGAAAAGTGTCTTCGGGGATATCTAATCTACCGTTCTGCACCGTCAATTCAACTTTTTTTTTTTGACCCGCCATTAAAAAAGTTATAAGGTAGTACCCTTATCAATATTCACAAAAATCGAACCTCGCCAAAATGCCCCATTTCTGCGATCACTTTTTGCGGGCACCTCCCCCGATGCTGCCCATGTAATTTTCAAGTCCGCAACTCTCTTATCCTAGGATATATTGAGCTTTTTCGGGACAAAATCGTGACGTCACCATCTCGCAAAAGCTCACAATTGCCAGGGTTTTCGGAATTGGCCTTTTTCCCACACGAAAAGTGTCTTCGGGGATATCTAATCTACCGTTCTGCACCGTCAATTCAACTTTTTTTTTTTGACCCGCCATTAAAAAAGTTATAAGGTAGTACCCTTATCAATATTCACAAAAATCGAACTGCCAAAATGCCCCATTTCTGCGATCACTTTTTGCGGGCACCTCCCCCGATGCTGCCCATGTAATTTTCAAGTCCGCAACTCTCTTATCCTAGGATATATTGAGCTTTTTCGGGACAAAATCGTGACGTCACCATCTCGCAAAAAGCTCACAATTGCCAGGGTTTTCGGAATTGGCCTTTTTCCCACACGAAAAGTGTCTTCGGGGATATCTAATCTACCGTTCTGCACCGTCAATTCAACTTTTTTTTTTTGACCCGCCATTAAAAAAGTTATAAGGTAGTACCCTTATCAATATTCACAAAAATCGAACCTTGCCAAAATGCCCCATTTCTGCGATCACTTTTTGCGGGCACCTCCCCCGATGCTGCCCATGTAATTTTCAAGTCCGCAACTCTCTTATCCTAGGATATATTGAGCTTTTTCGGGACAAAATCGTGACGTCACCATCTCGCAAAAAGCTCACAATTGCCAGGGTTTTCGGAATTGGCCTTTTTCCCACACGAAAAGTGTCTTCGGGGATATCTAATCTACCGTTCTGCACCGTCAACTCAACTTTTTTTTTTTGACCCGCCATTAAAAAAGTTATAAGGTAGTACCCTTATCAATATTCACAAAAATCGAACCTTGCCAAAATGCCCCATTTCTGCGATCACTTTTTGCGGGCACCTCCCCCGATGCTGCCCATGTAATTTTTCAAGTCCGCAACTCTCTTATCCTAGGATATATTGAGCTTTTTCGGGACAAAATCGTGACGTCACCATCTCGCAAAAAGCTCACAATTGCCAGGGTTTTCGGAATTGGCCTTTTTCCCACACGAAAAGTGTCTTCGGGGATATCTAATCTACCGTTCTGCACCGTCAACTCAACTTTTTTTTTTTGACCCGCCATTAAAAAAGTTATAAGGTAGTACCCTTATCAATATTCACAAAAATCGAACCTGCCAAAATGCCCCATTTCTGCGATCACTTTTTGCGGGCACCTCCCCCGATGCTGCCCATGTAATTTTCAAGTCCGCAACTCTCTTATCCTAGGATATATTGAGCTTTTTCGGGACAAAATCGTGACGTCACCATCTCGCAAAAAGCTCACAATTGCCAGGGTTTTCGGGAATTGGCCTTTTTCCCACACGAAAAGTGTCTTCGGGGATATCTAATCTACCGTTCTGCACCGTCAATTCAACTTTTTTTTTTGACCCGCCATTAAAAAAGTTATAAGGTAGTACCCTTATCAATATTCACAAAAATCGAACCTTGCCAAAATGCCCCATTTCTGCGATCACTTTTTGCGGGCACCTCCCCCGATGCTGCCCATGTAATTTTCAAGTCCGCAACTCTCTTATCCTAGGATATATTGAGCTTTTTCGGGACAAAATCGTGACGTCACCATCTCGCAAAAAGCTCACAATTGCCAGGGTTTTCGGAATTGGCCTTTTTCCCACACGAAAAGTGTCTTCGGGATATCTAATCTACCGTTCTGCACCGTCAACTCAACTTTTTTTTTTGACCCGCCATTAAAAAAGTTATAAGGTAGTACCCTTATCAATATTCACAAAAATCGAACCTTGCCAAAATGCCCCATTTCTGCGATCACTTTTTGCGGGCACCTCCCCCGATGCTGCCCATGTAATTTTCAAGTCCGCAACTCTCTTATCCTAGGATATATTGAGCTTTTTCGGGACAAAATCGTGACGTCACCATCTCGCAAAAAGCTCACAATTGCCAGGGTTTTCGGAATTGGCCTTTTTCCCACACGAAAAGTGTCTTCGGGGATATCTAATCTACCGTTCTGCACCGTCAACTTCAACTTTTTTTTTTTGACCCGCCATTAAAAAAGTTATAAGGTAGTACCCTTATCAATATTCACAAAAATCGAACCTCGCCAAAATGCCCCATTTCTGCGATCACTTTTTGCGGGCACCTCCCCCGATGCTGCCCATGTAATTTTCAAGTCCGCAACTCTCTTATCCTAGGATATATTGAGCTTTTTCGGGACAAAATCGTGACGTCACCATCTCGCAAAAAGCTCACAATTGCCAGGGTTTGGCCTTTAATTAAAAAAAACACGTTTGAGCGACTGATAACTTGCCAGTTGGTTTTTTTTTTTTTTTTTTTTTTTTTTTTTTTTTTTTTTTTTTTTTTTTTTTTTTTTTTTTTTTTTTTTTTTTTTTTTTTTTTTTTTTTTTTTTTTTTTTTTTTTTTTTTTTTTTTTTTTTTTTTTTTTTTTTTTTTTTTTTTTTTTTCTTCGGGGATATCTAATCTACCGTTCTGCACCGTCAACTCAACTTTTTTTTTTTTGACCCGCCATTAAAAAAGTTATAAGGTAGTACCCTTATCAATATTCACAAAAATCGAACCTTGCCAAAATGCCCCATTTCTGCGATCACTTTTTGCGGGCACCTCCCCCGATGCTGCCCATGTAATTTTCAAGTCCGCAACTCTCTTATCCTAGGATATATTGAGCTTTTTCGGGACAAAATCGTGACGTCACCATCTCGCAAAAAGCTCACAATTGCCAGGGTTTTCGGAATTGGCCTTTTTCCCACACGAAAAGTGTCTTCGGGGATATCTAATCTACCGTTCTGCACCGTCAACTCAACTTTTTTTTTTTGACCCGCCATTAAAAAAGTTATAAGGTAGTACCCTTATCAATATTCACAAAAATCGAACCTTGCCAAAATGCCCCATTTCTGCGATCACTTTTTGCGGGCACCTCCCCCGATGCTGCCCATGTAATTTTCAAGTCCGCAACTCTCTTATCCTAGGATATATTGAGCTTTTTCGGGACAAAATCGTGACGTCACCATCTCGCAAAAAGCTCACAATTGCCAGGGTTTTGCCTTTAATAAAAAAAAACACGCTTGAGCGACTGATAACTTGCCAGTTGGTAAAATGACCCTACACCTTTCAGAAAAATAGGGTCTTTTTAAGATGACTCTTTAACTTCCAAATGTATCTAGTTGAAAGTCAAAAATCCCAGGGGCACATTATTTGACCACTTACTACAATCTATAAAAGCCACGACTTTGAAAAATTTGAAATAAAGAAAAAGTTGTGGGTTTACATTTTATTAATGAGGTGACGCGGATGAATTTCTCTAAATTTAGTGTTTTGCACCCTTCACTGCCACAATGCTGAGCTATTTAGCGCGCCCTCATTAGTCCATGTTGTGATATGTTGTTGTTGTTTTTTGGGACGTGTCCTCAAAAGTACAGCTGGACAATATTCAATTTAAACAAAACTACAGTTAACGTTTTTCCATGGTCTTCTGGACTGTTTCTTCCATCAATTGCAATTGCTAGCTCTTCCAGCTGTGGGTGTTTTAACGCCTAGTGCTGGCTCCAGGCTCCTGTAAACTGTTGTTGTTTTACTCATTTGCACCTTAGTTTATCATCACTTGCACGTGACCAGTGACCTCACCTGATGCACTATCCTAGTATAGTTTTATTCGAGAACTGCTATAGGGACTACTCTACTCGAGACTCAATGTTGTTTTCAATTAATGATTATTAATACTAAAATGCTAAGGCCCTATTATTATTTATATCACTACTGCACACAGTAATTAATACTCTTTGCTCAGCAGGAGCCTATACTATAATTGGCATTATGGTCAACTCGGTCCGAAGTCAACTCGGTCAAAAGTCATCTCGGTCCCAGGTCATCTCGGTCCCAAGTCAACTCTGACTGAACAGTTAATTGAATTGTGGTTGACGGGAAGTGGAGGGAAGAAGTTGTCCAATTTAGCTAAACTTAGGTAGGCCTATTACAAGAAATGGTATTTGTAAAACATATTCAAGTAGACCTAGAGCTGGTAGGGCTAGCATTCAATTGCGATTGGTGGAAGAAACAGTCAAGATGACCATTACGTTAACTGATAGTTTTGTTTAAAACTCTGCGCTGTGCGAGACTACCAGTTGAAATATGGCTGAATTTATGCGTTTTTGTTAATTACTCTGGGTATGAATTCATTTGAAATATAACTTTCCATGACTTTGTACATATTACGCTTGACAAACAAGTTGTTGAGTGGCCTGGGTAAGTTCATTGATCCGTGTACATACCGTCCAATCAGTTACCATTTTAAAATTTTATAAAGAAAAAGGACAAACGAACCCTGTACCCCCTACCGTTCTTAAATCTGTAAATAAAAAAGGAAAAAACAAACCATTTACCCTTTAGCATTGTTGACTCTTTAAAAGGAAAACAGAAAAACAAACCCTTTACCATTTACCGTTTTTGAATCTTTGAAAGTAAAAAAAGAAAAACAAACCTTTTACCCATTACCAGTTTAAAATCTGTAAAAATGAAAAAAGAAAAACCAGACTCTTCACCAATTACCGTGTTTTGAAATGCAAAATAAAAAACAAAAAACAAACTTCATATTATTTTACTATTTTTAACTCCATTATAAAGAATTTGAAAATAAACCTTTCTAATTTTTTTTAAACTCCTTATTAAGAAAAAGACAAAGGAGAAACCTTCACCTCTCACCTTTTCGGAATTTGTATTAAGAAAAAGGGAGAACTAGGTTTCCACTACCGTATTCCTGTTTAGTGCGAAAACCAAAAACAGAATTTTTAAATTTTCTTTTGAGTAATCAGCTTCAAATAAAGAAATAGAAGCAGCACACCTGTATTTGTTTTTTCTTATTCAACTGAGACAAGTGACCGAATTTTTTTAAATTTTCTTTTTGTCTTTATTTTTTAATTTTTTTTTATGAGATATCGCCTAACTCACAAGGCCAAACGGCCACTCAAGGTGAGGGCTACACACTTAACTGATTTGGGCTGTTGACCCAAATCAACTGACACCAGAGGCACGTTGCCACCTACTCGACTGGGGCTGAAACAGGGTTACCCCCTTCAGTCCGTAAGGATGTAGGCATGGGTATCATCCACTGGGAGCCTGGCTGGTAGAGCAGAATGCACTACCTTCCCAACTTTCATATTTCTTTGCTTTTCTGTCTTTAAACAGAAACACGAATAACTAAAACCTATCACCAAACTTGTTGCCAAAACAGGAAAAGGAAAAACGAAACCCTTTACCAGTTTAAGCCCAGCGATGCCAGAGTGCAGCCGAGTTCGTCCGCAATTTCGTGCAGTAAATATTTACCCTATTCGCCATTGTTGTGCCTTTTTATAAAGATTTTTGCGGGTTGTGATTGTCAGGTGAATACACAAATTAGGTACATCTTTTGTTTCGGTTTCTTAGACGTTTGCAACAGCAATCTTGTAAATTGTATTTCATCATGAGACGATGTACTACAAACTTTCCCCGAATGCATTGCAACGCATAGCACATCCGGTTAATTGCAGTTAGGGGTCTTGGGTCACAGGTCACGTACGTTGTTGACACTGACATTACGGCGACTGACACTGACAGTGACAGTGTTGACTAGAGTGATGGAGTTGGATGAGATTGTACGACTGAAGTGAAAGAGAACGGGTTAAACAAATATCAAGTTGCAGAATCCTTGAAAAAGTACCAGAGAACAAATGGAGAGGGTACGCGTGGTCTTTCAGAGAGGTCTGTACGCAGATTCTGTCTGCATCACAGGATGGGAGGCCACCATCACTCAGTCACTGATCAGGATCTGCGTACAGGCTACACATGCTACAGCCAGACAGCTGTTGATAGTGCTGTAGAACAGGTACGTCCTTCCTCCATTGTATAATAATCTTTTTAACAGCCCAATTAGGGCTAAACTGAGATGTGGTGCGAAAGTGATGTCAACAGCCAGGTGGATAAGGTGCCAAAAGTAAAAAAAACACAAAAAAAAGATTAAAGGCCTAGTATGTACCTTATCATTCAACATAATCAATGATGTAGGCCCAGCCAATGCTATTTTATGGTACAGTCGTTACCCATGTTATTACCGAAGCTGACACCATCTGTGTGAGTGACTTTTTATGGACTAAGTATGAAAGAGCATAGAGAAACGGTTTAAGTAAAAAGATAGACCTCTACTTCTTTCTACAGGCTACATACATTACACAATACAGTTAGTTGTCCCAGGCATGTTAGGCGTTAACCGTTAGCATGGTTTATAGCATGGGGATGGTTAAGGACTGTAACGATAGTCACAACTCATAATAGTCCCCACTAATAGTATTATCGTTACTATAAATAACAGTAATGTTAGTATTGTTGGTATTACTGACTAGGTAGGGCTACTTGCGAATTTAGTCATGGTCCGTCATAGACATGATCAATTGGACTTTTTGGAGGTGACGTTAGAAACATTAGGCCTAACTGTCATGACTGTAGTTTATTTAGATTAATATAGCCTAATGTTAATACGAGACAACAGTGCATAATGCAGGAGCCTCTATGTGCATTAAACACAGAAAATTAAGCAATGTAAAACTAATGTTAAAAAAAGGGGTTTCAAACAAACACTTTCACAAATCACGGCCTGCATCAATGCCATGAAGTTACCTTCCATCTTGTTCACAGGGCAGATTTGTTGTTTATTTTTAACATGCATTGCTGTGTTTGACCTGCTGTTCGAACTTCATGCACCCCTTCAGACAGCTGCATGCCTCATGAGGTCCAAATGCCAAGTCGCAGACAGCATGCGTGTTTGAAATAAACAAATCTGTTCCGTGAACAAGATGGCGCATGAGACTTTGAAAGTGTTTATTAGAGAACTTCTTCTTAGAACATAGTTCTAGCACTTCGATACCTGGCATTGTCCAGGATGTAAACGGAATGAGTAACAATGACTAGGATGAGACACCACACACACAGCAATACTTTCATTGATATCAAGTTCTTTATTTTATTGGAAAATACAAGTTGGGAAGAGGTGGGGGATGTGCTCCATAGCACCTTATTTAAATGTTTCTAATTCTATGTACTTTTATTTATTCAGAACGGCCCCTCCTATGGACGGAAAATGATGACAGGGTTCCTATAGCTGCACAATGTATAAAGGTAGCTGAGGCATGGAAGGCAAGGTTTTAAGAGAAACTCATCTACCCTACCATCATGCTAGACTACAAGTAAGAAACTTGTACACAGTATTCATGTGTTTGTTTGTCATGTGTTTGTTTGTTTTTTTGCTAGTAAATGTATTTTATTTCAAACACATCAAATTGTATACGTCTATGTGTACTTGATCTTAAGAGACATTGTTCAAAAAAGCTACATGTCAAACACAAACACTAGACTACCAACCTAAAATTATTTGCCACCGGAACCAAGACTATTGAATAAAGTCATGCAGTAAATAATGCGCCAATACAAAGATGCAGCGATTATTTTGCATTGGTTTATTAGGAAATGCTTCAATTTTCTTAAAGGAACACGTTGCCTTCGGGTTGGGCGTGTTGTGCGCTTTGAGCTATAAAAAGCGTTTGATGTAGGAATGGGCACGTCAGAAAGATGTTTAAAAAGTAGAATATAATGATCCACACAACGTGCCTTAGAAATGCTTCGCTTTTGATAACTTTCGCGAAACAAAACGCTCGCCATTTATGAGAGTCAAGATTTTGACTCCATAATGGCGGACAAATTCTATTAGTCTTATTTCCAGTCGCAGCTGTTGAACTACGACTGAGCAATTATTTTATTAAAATGTTACGATTACCATCTGTTTATTGTATTCCAATAAATATCCAGTATATAATGAATGAAAAAAGAAAGAAAAAACATAGTTAAATAATTAAGTAGAAAGTCCCACGTCTCGGTCCGTCGGGCGTCAGGACGTACCAGCAGCAGCAAAACCCGCGGCCATACCACCATAGACTCCCCTGCATGTTGCAGTACAGTAGACAACGCGAAGACAGGGTTCTCATACAATGTATGATTTTAGCAGTGCCAGCCTATACACGATGCTTTGTGTGGTGTAAGAAGGTTGGTACCGTTACTGTTATTGCATCGACGATCGTATTGACGGCTTGAAAAACGTATACATTTCGCGGGACATGTCTCGGGTCAGAGGTCAATTTTTTTTTTTTAGATTCACTTTTAAATTAAAGGTGTTTTATTGCAAGAACAACTCTTAATAAGTATAAGGAACACCTCCAAACAGTAACATTTCATGAGATTTGAAGGCAACGTGTTCTTTAAGCATTAGACTAAGTGCCCACTTTTCTTAAATTCACTCTGTTGGGCTTGATCTGACATTTGGGTCACCACTTTCAACAATGTGCCAAAACTGTTTTGCTGAAACCAAATTCCTTATATTCATGGGTAGACCACTCACCCTTCCCAAACACCCAAGTGTGTTTTTACATCCAATCTTGAACCCCTATATCCCCTCTTTTGTTTTTCTTTTGTTTGTACTTGTCCGGCAGTTATCCATATCTCTTGACCCTATTGACCCTTGAAAAACACTGAACGTACCTTTGCACATGGTGCATGTAGGCTAATTGTTTTGGGAGTCAACTCCTGAGAGGAAAGGTGCATCAGGCAAGGAGACAATTGTCCCCTATTGACTGCAGAAATAAACTCGCGAACTGACTGAGTAAAAATTGTGAAATTAAAAGATCTGTCTTCTGCCATTTATGGTTATAACTCAATAATAATAATCAAATTTTGTTTTCCTTTTTTTACAGGGTGCCAGAAATGTCAACCCCATTCCATATTTTGCCCAAAATCGGGCATTGATGTGAGGGTGATTTTAACGTGAATACCTTGTGTTGCAGCTTGGAGTCCAAGAATTCAAGTTGGCAAGCTTTCGCGAGAACTTTGTAGTACCCCCGCTCGCCTGTGATTTCCGGACTGGAGATGCCAGAAAAGGGACCATAAAAGTTGGATTTTCGGACGAGTGACTATACAAGGTAGATTATGGTGCAAATTTTGTCTCTCTAGCATGCTTAGTTCATGAGTTATGGTCCCCCCTAACTAAACTTATTTCTTGCCATTACTCAGCACGAGGTTGCGCGCCGTCTTGAGGCCCCGTCACTTTTTGATTTTGGTGTGGGGTAGGCCTACTATCTTAGCCACTGGCGTCGCCTACAAAATTCTTTCAGCCACGGCGTTTAAACCTGAAGAGAGTCCTTGTATGGGGCTATCCAAGGGTGTAAGCTTGAAAAAATCGGGCTTTGATGTGAGGGTGATTTTAATGTGAATACCTTGTGTTGCAGCTCGGAGTCCAAGAATTCAAGTTGGCAATTTTTCACGAGGACTTTGTAGTACCCCCGCTCACCTGTGATTTCCGGTCTGGAGATGCCAGAAAAGGGACCATAAAAGTTGGATTTTCGGACGAGTGACTATACAAGGTAGATTATGGTGCAAATTTTGTCTCTCTAGCATGCTTAGTTCATGAGTTATGGTCCCCCCTAACTAAACTTATTTCTTGCCATTACTCAGCACGAGGTTGCGCGTCGTCTTGAGGCCCCGTCACTTTTTGATTTTGGTGTGGGGTAGGCCTACTATCTTAGCCACTGGCGTCGCCTACAAAATTCTTTCAGCCACGGCGTTTAAACCTGAAGAGAGTCCTTGTATGGGGCTATCCAAGGGTGTAAGCTTGAAAAAATCGGGCTTTGATGTGAGGGTGATTTTAATGTGAATACCTTGTGTTGCAGCTCGGAGTCCAAGAATTCAAGTTGGCAATTTTTCACGAGGACTTTGTAGTACCCCCGCTCACCTGTGATTTCCGGTCTGGAGATGCCAGAAAAGGGACCATAAAAGTTGGATTTTCGGACGAGTGACTATACAAGGTAGATTATGGTGCAAATTTTGTCTCTCTAGCATGCTTAGTTCATGAGTTATGGTCCCCCCTAACTAAACTTATTTCTTGCCATTACTCAGCGCGAGGTTGCGCGCCGTCTTGAGGCCCCGTCACTTTTTGATTTTGGCGTGGGGTAGGCCTACTATCTTAGCCACTGGCGTCGCTTACAAAATTCTTTCAGCCACGGCGTTTTGAACCTGAAGAGAGCCCTTGTATGGGGCTATCCAAGGGTGTAAGCTTAAAAAAATTGGGCATTGAGGGTGATTTTAACGTGAAACCTTGTGTTGCAGCTTCGGAGTCCAAGAATTCAAGTTGGCAATTTTTCACGAGGACTTTGTAGTACCCCCGCTCGCCTGTGATTTCCGGTATGGAGATGCCAGAAAAGGGACCATAAAAGTTGGATATTCGGACGAGTGACTATACAAGGTAGATTATGGTGCAAATGTTGTCTCTCTAGCATGCTTAGTTCATGAGTTATGGTCCTCCCCCCCAACTAAACTTGCCATTACTCGGCATAAGGTGGCGCGCCGTCTTGAGGCCCCCATCTTTTTGATTTAGGCCGTAGTGTGGACAGTAAGGGTATGACCTAAAATTTTAAGCCTTCAACTTAAAGTTGAAGTTTATTTAGAATTGTTCAAACCAGCCTGTTTCTGACCACGGTGCATGTCACACAGCAGGCATGTGTGATTGTTCCGTCCCAACTCATTGACAATTGTCCCAACCATATGGCGGAAGCCTCCATCCATGTCCCAACTATAGTTGGGTAGTTGGGACTTAGATTGTCAAGTTTGGGCGGAACATGGTGATGGGACAGGTAACATAATTAGAACTATTCTATGAATTATATTATGAAAGAGGTTCATTCCTCTTTCGCCCTCATGAACATCATATCAATTATCATGTTCAAAATCCTATTCGAAACTTTTTGCTCTTCGCGTTTATGCACCTACGTACACTCAAGTTCTTTTTTGAAACCAGATCTCGCCAACCTTGTCCTTGGCGTAGGCTCTCTAGTCCGAGCTCTAGTCCCAGTCAGAGCAGCCACAGAACAAGGAACAGAAGTACTACTGTGTTTTTTAGTATTACTACTAATACTTTTAATAGGTAAGTATACTGAAGGAGCTCAGGTGGGTAAATAAACTCACTCCTTAAACTGTTAAAAAACAAATTGCAAAATTCAAAAAAATTGTCTCCGCCATTCAGAATCCTAATTTGGCATCACCTTTTGAAAACAAATGTGGGGTGGGGGAGGGGTAGTGCCACCAATGCTTTACCCTTGTTCATTGAAAATAATCCCATTCGATTCTTGGACAGTTCGAAGCTCCACGTACAAATCCAATAATCATTGTACAATGTACTGCGAAGTACACGTATATTTTAACAACACAAACAACTTTAAACAACATATGTTTAGTGTTAGCGGCATTTATTGTATATATTTCTATGGCAAATTTGTCATCAGTAGGTGAAAAATATTACAATCCTTGCATGCAACCATGATGCAACCTAGGACAGGCAGAAACCATTGTTCAGGTTTTAACGGTCTACAATTTCTGATGATGTCATGAAACGTTGTAATGAGACACCCATTTCATAGTGTTTGTTTGATGCAGACGAGCGGATAAGAACGCAGGACTCTCTCTCTGGTGTTTCTGATCAGCAGAGTGCGGGTTTGAGTCCCGGTTGTGACACTTGTGTCTTTAAGCAAGACGCTTAATAACTGCTTTGAACCATTAATGAGCAAGTTCGGGTGGCGACTAAACTTGACTGGACCGACTAGACTAACCAGAAACCATAGAGCACAGGGAGATTGACAATATATTGAATTATAACAGCCCTTACAAATATTCTGCCTTTTGATTGGTTAAGAGTGCGTCATATGATATGTCTTAGTTTTACTAGAAACCGCGCGTGAACCGCGTGGTACTATCACACGGCAGCCGATGTACTATCACATGGCAACCGATGTACTGTACCCATAGCAACAGCAGCTTCATGGTACCTAGACGTCTTTTGTACGGGGTGTTATAAAACAAATAATGACTACTTTTACTCGTGCTAAGGAGCCCTCGGTGATTCCCGGCGCAATCTATTTTCCCTCGGCTTCGCCTCGGGAAAATAGAACGCGCCGGGGATCACCTCGGGCGTCGTAGTTTTAACCATAGCACTCGAAGCAGTCAATATTTGTATACCATGCACTGGAGCATGGTCGACTATGGTCAATTCGAGAGCTACGTCACAGTTTGGTCAAGTCTAGTCGCCTACCCGAACTTGCTCATTGCTGTGTCCTTCGGATTGTTTCATGCACATAAGTAAACCCAGTGCACAAGAGAAGGGGTTCAACTCGGTGTTCCTGGTTTGATTGGCTGCATATAGCCGTGGTAGGGCATCAGTCCTGGTATAAAGCTTCTCTACGGTGCGAAAAAATGTTCAACTAATGTTTAAAAATACTTGTACCTAAGTAAGAAGCTGGAAATTCCTCCACTTATTCTTCGTGTCCTAAAATACACTTTTGATGATTCCACAAATAATAATTATATTCATGGATGACATTATTTCAGAAAATAAGTCGGAGTTTTGTACTATCGTTGTTGTCATCGTGTACCAATTGCCCATGTATAACATCCCCGGCTGTCACAGGAAGAACTTGCTGCACGAACGAACGAACGTGGTCAACCTCGTTTCCAGGGGTGATCGATCAGATGGTTGATTTCGAGACCTCAAATTCTAATTCTGAGGTCTCGAAATCAAATTCGTGGAAAATTACTTCTTTCTCGAAAACATGTCACTTCAGAGGGAGCCGTTTCTTACAATGTTTTATACTGTCAACATCTCACCATTACTCGTTACCAAGTAAGGTTTTATGCTAATAATTATTTTTAGTAATTACCAATAGTGTCTAGTGCCTTTAAGAGACATCATTACTTGCGTCCAACTTGTCATTTGTCTGTTGGTGGTCTTCAACTTCAACTTCAAGCCTCCCGATTATCTATACCTACTATTATACTACTCTGCACGTACGTGAGGAAGAAAAGGACCCAAACCCAGGCCAAGACACTACAAAAACTATCTTTATCCTTTTGTAAGCTTTAAACTTTAGGCAGGGTGTCCTGTTAGGTTTTTAAAGCCTGGGATAGCTTTTAAGTTTCAGAAATCAATTCAATCACTCAATACACTGCTCTCGTTATTACAAGAAAATAAAACAACTGCTTTTGATATGTTTTGTTTCAGATACAGCAAACAACTCTAATTGTATTTTTTGCAGTAAGTATCATCTTGATGACTGGTGTCATTTTTCCCAATTACGCCACCTGTTTGTTATAGTTAGAAAGACCATTGCCAGCTGGTGAAATGTTTGTAAGTTCAGGCCTGATTTTTAACAGAGGCAATTGCCTACTTGCTCTTGGTTATTGCAAAACTCAAAAAAATCTCACCCAGTTCAACAAGTTGTTGATATCAATGCCTTGATAATTTCCCATGGTTGCTCTCTGCTGGCGTTGTTATATTTTAAAGTAAACTGACCCTTAAGTAAATTTCCTAAACAATTTTGAACTATAGTGACTTGTGGGCTTACAAATAAGTACATCATACGTGCTGGACTGGTCTCATGTCTTTAAGGATAAAGGCAGGTACTGGTTTTATATACTGGTTTTATGTACAACCAAGTGATTAAATCTCTTTTGAAGGGGGAGAGACAAGCTTCAATTTCAAATGTTGAGACAACTTTTTCTTGATTGCTGGGGTTTCCATTTTTTTTTTTCTGTGCTCACCCGCAGGAATAATTTTCGGAATTTCTAAAATAATGATTTTTGTTGTTCAGAGAGAAAAATGTAATCACCATAAAACTATAACTAAAGACAACAAAACGGTCTCAAAAAGGCACCGTGATTTCTTTTTTTCTTTCAACATGTTCAAGAAAATGTGATTTGTGTTCACTATTATCGGCCAAACCTTGGCTGTTATTGACGAATACAACATTTGGTCCAAAATGGTGGCTGTCTTAAAAAAGGGAGATTTTTAAGCATGATTTCCACTACCCTTTCTCCTCTTTGTAAGGGGCAAGTGATGCGAAACAGGGTCTGTCATGTATAAATGTCTTTCGGCACCATCCCATGTACAACTTTAAAACGGGCTTTGTGTTTGTTGTTTGATACATGTCTTCCAGCGTTTACTGGTTAACAAACCACATATCTTTTCAAAATCAACACTTCTTTCCAAAAGAGATTTGTTCACAGGTTGTTACCCACAAACTTAACCAGTTCTTTTGTTCTTACACTATGCAAAGCTTCATATGTTGAGGGTCTGATTGAAATTTCTGTTTCTTTAATTGCAGACTGTTGTGGTTCAACGACTGGTATGTAGCGGGTACTTTAGTATCTGGTCTTAAATACTGCGCTGATTTGAACAGGGCTTAGGATCATTAGCAGCAACTAGGGCCCAATTTTAGCACAAATTTATCTAACATTAAAGAGGGGCTGTTAAGGTTCAATTCAATTTTGTGATGCACTCATTTTCTTTCAGAGCGAAATTCAAAACATGACGTCATCAGACATTAAGAAATTAGGCACCAGATATTCAATGCTGTTTTGTTTGAATATCAAAAGGGGTAGTATAAGCCCAATTTCCAGTACCTTCTGTCTCTCTTTGTATGGGTGAAATGAAGTGTAGCTCAGTGTAGGTGCATACCAGTGCATGCTACACGATGGTATGTCTGGGTAGATATACAAGTCAGCCGTCTGACTGACTGCAAAAGACTGTGGGCGCTCTGAAGTTGATCTGGGCGACAAAACTGGCGGGTGTGGAAGGTCTTCTCTTGATTCAGAGTTGTTTGACTGACTATAGTACCTTTTCTCAATCATTACAGTCGAGAACAGGAACAAATCTGCAGCTCAAGAACGCAACAATGAAAGTGATCAACTGCTGTCAACACAACCCAGTGAGTAATCAGGCCTGCATTTTATTACTGAACCAGCGTACATTCTTGTAAAACCTGCTTTGGGCTAGTAAACAACACTTTTTTCACGTACCTTTCAAGATTCTGAAGGCATAAAACATGCAATTTCTTCAAATACTGTTGTTTGTTATTGTTATTATTATTATTATTTCAAATATCAAGTAACAAACCACAAGTCAGTTTACCTTTATCGGTTTATTACTGTATTTTTTATATCGGAATGCAAAACAAATACTTCAAAATTTAAGTTTCATGGAAAACTAATGTAGTATTACCATTGGTAGAATGAAGTTCGGCTGGATGCCAAAGTGGGGTCTGCACTGTTCAGTGTACGTGCATGTTTATTCCGTCAATCCTCAACACTCACAAAAAACTTATTACACAACATACACAGTAACATACATGTATGGTATAAGTCACATTTACATGAACAATGTATAGCATTGGCCCCCAATTACACGTACAGTACTTTACCTAACCATGGTAAACTTGATGTAATTGGATCAGTATTTTAATTTATATTCCCACAATCTTAATCCCATACAAAATTACATAATTAACTCCCACATGACTTCTCTACGACTTCAACACTTATATATATATGCAATTACATCAAATACTGTTGTTTATTATTATTACTTCAAGTATCAAGTAATAAACCACAAGTCAGTTTACCTTGTGGTTTATTACTTTACCTTTTTTCTATCAGAATGCAAAACAACTATTTTAATTGAATTGAATCATATATCAGGTATCAATAGGCCTACTAATATTTTCCCACATTGTGAAAACCTCACCCAGATTTTTCTTTGCTTAGCAATCTCGTGGGTTTGAACGACTTTTTAGAACTGAAAGAAAGAAAGAAAGATATGAGAAAATGTCCTCCAAAATAAGTTTCTCATGTGAATGTGACAGATCGAAAATAACCTTTTGTGAAAATCCGCAAAGTTCCTGACCAAACATGAACAGTTACTTTGTGTTTTTTCCTCAAAAAAACATGACCAGGTTGATGGTACAGTGCATTTGCTGAAAAGTGGAAGATTGGAAGGAAGTTGCTTTCCCCAAAATCAATGATGGAATTAAACCTTGGAATGTAGGCTGTGTTTCTGAATGTCAAATCAATTCCACAGGCATTGAACCTCTCACCTCTTTAGCTGATTTCCCATTTTATTTCCACAATTTAAGTTTCATAAAAAAAGCTAAAAACTGTACAAAGGTGTTATTTGAAAAGTATCAAAGTTATATACATGTCTGATATTAGCTGCAGGGGTGAAGTTGTTACTGAATCTACTCCACTGGTTTCCATGGTTACCACTGTCGGGAAAGTGCACCACAAGGTGATACTTCTGGTAAGTTAGCGTTGGCCAACTGTCATCCTCTTCATCTTAAGTAACATCAAATTGGGCTTTTAATCAATTTGTTTTAATTTTTTTTAACCAGGCCTCCATTTTATCACTGAACCAGCGTACATTGTCTTGTAAAACCTGCTTTGGGCTAGTAAACAACACTTCTTCACTTACCTTGCAAGATTCTGAATGCATAAAACATGCAATTACATCAAATACTGTTTGTTATTATTATTTTTATTTCAAATATCAAGTGGCAAACCACAAGTCAGTTTACCTTGTGGTTTATTACTTTATTTTTATATCGGAATGCAAAACAAATACTTCAAAATTGAAGTTTCATAGAAAACTAATAACACTGTACAAAGGTTTTTTTGCAATATCAAAGTTGTATGTCTGATATTAGCTGCAGGTGAAAGTGTTACTGAATCGGCTCCACCAGTTTCCATGGTTACTACTGCAGATGTCTCTCGGGAAAGTGCACCACAAGGTGATACTTCTGGTAAGTAAGCTTTGGCCAACTGTCAACCTCTTCATCTTAAGTAACATCAAATTGGGCTTTTAATCAATTTGTTTTCATTTGAATGTAGCCAGGCCTCCATTTTATCACTGAACCAGTGTACATTGTCTTGTAAAACCTGCTTTGGGCTAGTAAACAACACTTCTTCACTTACCTTGCAAGATTTTTAATGCATAAAACATGCAATTACACCAAATACTGTTTGTTATTATTATTTTTATTTCAAATATCAAGTGGCAAACCACAAGTCAGTTAACCTTGTGGTTTATTACTTTATTTTATATCGGAATGCAAAACAAATACTTCAAAATTAAAGTTTCATAGAAAACTAATAACACTGTACAAAGGTTTTTTTTGCAATATCAAAGTTGTATGTCTGATATTAGCTGCAGGTGAAAGTGTTACTGAATCGGCTCCACCAGTTTCCATGGTTACTACTGCAGATGTCTCTCGGGAAAGTGCACCACAAGGTGATACTTCTGGTAAGTAAGCTTTGGCCAACTGTCAACCTCTTTATCTTAAGTAACTTCAAATTGGGCTTTTTGAGGTGTTTGTGCAACAGCGCGAACAACTCATTGTTTTTGTTCGTTTTTTTTTTGTTTTTTTTTAGTTTTTCTTCTTCTCAGAGTCGCTTGTCCACAAAAAATAGCATAGTTGCGAGGCCTATATTAACTTGAAACTTTACATGTAGGTAGATTGCAACTAGCAGATGATACAGAAATTGTGGCGTCATGATGACGTCATCGGGTGTCAAATTACAAGCAATTTAAGTTCAACTAGAACTTAGTGTTTGTCCAAATAAACACGAGGTGTTCGGCTATCAATGGGGTCAGTGTTGTAGTCAACGCAAGAGCTATTGCATCGAGTGGAATTTGGTGCCATTACTGTTTTGTGGCGTGCCTAACAACGTGCACACTTTAGCAAAAGCATATGATTAAATGCCTGACGTTTCATTGATAGCGGGGTTTGCATGGACGGCTGTTTTAAAGACTGACAAAGCTATTGCCAAAATCAGGTTACGAGAACCTTGACCAGAGGATAGAGTTTCGTATATTTAGAACTTCCTTTTTGGACCGGAAGGAAAGGTCAAGTGGGTCATGCTTAAGGAATAAAATGTCAGACGTGTATTCAGCTAGCAAGCAGCACAAAGATTAAGACTTCATGACATGTCGTTCAGGAAATATGATTTCTAATATTTAAACTTCCTCTTTGGACTAGAAGGAAACGTCAACGTGGGGTCATGCATATGAACAAAATGTCACAAGTGTTGTAAGCTACAAGACAACACAAATATTACGACTTTATGACATGCAGTTCAGGAGATATGATATTTAAAGTAATAAGCTTTGAATTACTGTAACTTGACACCCGATGACGTCATGATGAAAAAATGTGCTTTAGTAAAGTAAAGGTCAAACGGAGTCACAATGTGGGTAAGATTTGTTTAATACCTTAAGAGCTTTCATATGGTGCACATATTTTGTATTTAGCATGGTTCTTGAGATATGATTATTTTTAATATAAAACTTCAATTTAATGTAATGACGTCATTGATGACGTCGTAATTCAAAAACAAATGTATTTTGTCATGTACACACTGTGGTCTAGGTATATGGTAAGTTTCAAGTCCGTACAATCTTTAATTTTTGGAGATAGCAAAATTTTAAAAATGTCGACCTCGTTAACGATTGTCGTTGTGACGTAGCTATGACGTCATATATCATATAAAATGCTCATGAGCTAAACAAAATATTATGCGTTGAAAGTTTTTTTTCATATTTATATTCACTTAGGCTCTTGAGCCCCAAAAACATAATTTTTAATTTAACTTCCGGTAAAGGTCAAATGAGGTCACAATTTGCATACAATGTGTACAACATTACAAGACCTTTCATATGCATCAAAGATCCTGTATGTAGCATATATGGTTCTCAAGATATGAATTTTTCAAATTATTTAATGTTTATTTAACGTAATGACGTTATCAATTACGTCATCATTCCAAACAAGTTGCGGATTCATCTAGTCTCAAAGATCTTTGTACACGGTAAGTTTCAAGTTCATACAAGCTTTTCTTTTTGCGAAGAAGAAAACCAAGAAAGAAAAAAAACAGAGCAATAACAATAGTTGTTCGGATGTTGGCCGAACACCTAAAAAACAGAGCAATAACACTAGTTGTTCGGCTGTTGGCCGAAATCCCTAATGAAACATAAATGTTAATAATTATTATTTGCGAATCGTTAATTATCATGAAAATACATTGTATTGTGGTTATTTCTAGTGGCCAAGAATAACTCTTCGTAAAAGCATTACAAGCTGCACAATTTAGCAAAAGTCTAAACAAGCTTTTGATTGTTAGCGAGGTTTGCATAGACGGCTGTTTTAGAGACTAACAAAGCTATTGCCGAAATCAGGATGCGTGAACCTTGAACAGAGACTAGAGTACAAGCATGTTTGGACTTCGCCCCCTTGCGGTCAATAGAACGAAAAGCCGCTCACATTGCAACTGGTATAGATCATGGATTGTGTGTGTTTTCAGTGCGGTTATTTTCCCGCGGTTTAACAGCGTGTCAATGCATACCCGATTTCAACCGGAAGTGAAGGTCAAATAGGTAACATCTCTGTGGCAAAGTTTGAGAACGCCTTTGGACCTATAACATGATGTAAAATCTGTGAGTAGTGTGTGTGTAAAAAGTATGAATATTTCTTAAAGTATGAAATTTGAAATTTTCAACTTCCGGTTTAAACAGGAAGTCAAGGTCAAATGGTGTAACACTTTGTGTTGTAATTGCTACATTTTTCAAGACCTCCCCGATGATGTATAGATTGAAATAATAGCTAACGTACTTCTCGAGTTATGAATTTATGAAGTATTAAACTTTGTTTTAGTGTATTTTGACACCTGATGACGTCATCATAACGTCACAACTACCTGGTGGAGGTTTTATCCATGTCCTAATGTGGTATTAATTTGAAGTTGATCAGATATACTGAAGTTAATAATTTTACCGAGAAAGTTTTTTTTTTAAAGAATTACACATAGGCAAACTTTGACCTTCCGGTACGACCGTAGGTAAAGGTCATGTGAATTTTGCGTTAACTTTTCAAATGTTGCCCATGTCTTTGTGTATCATATGCCCAAATTTGAATTTATAACTTTATTATTCAGAGGCATACAGGCATAGGCATGAGGTCACTTTTTGACCTTAAATGGCTTGTAATTTGACACCTGATGACGTAATCATGACGTCAAAACTTACTCGGCTTCTGCTAGTTATGTTCTAACTTCACATGAAGTTTCAAGTTGATCAAAGGTTTACAAGCATGCGTTTGCTTGCGGACAAAGCGAACAAAAAAAAAAAAACGAACAAAAACAATTGAGTTCTTCGTGCTGTTGCACGAACACCTCAGAAAGTAACGTCACGCCAATGCCTGTAAGTCTCTGAATATTATAGCTACAGTAGTTTATATTTAGTCATATGATAGACCAAGACATGGGCAACATTTGAAAAGTTGACAAAGTTCCCTTTTGTGTAATTCTTAAAAAAAAAAACTTTCCTTTTTAAAACAATAATTTCTGTATATCAGATCAACTTCTAATTAAGACCATGTTAGGACCCTAATACAACCTCCATCAGGTAGTTGTGACGTCATGATGACGTCATCAGTGTCAAAATACAGTAAATCAAAGTTTAATACTTCAAAAAATCACAACTCGAGAAGTACTTTACCTATTAATTCAATCTATACATCATCGGAGAGGTCTTGAAAGATGTAGCAATTACTACACAACATGTTACACCATTTGACCTTGATCCTGTTCAAAACCGGAAGTTGAAAATTTCAAATTTTATACTTTAAGAAATATTCATACTTTTTACACATACACTACTCACAAATTTACACCATGTGTAGGTCTATAACGGTCTCAAACTTTGCCACAGAGATTTACCTATTTGACCTTCACTTCCGGTTGAAAATCTGGTAAAGCATTGACCCCTGTTAAACCAAGGGAAAATAACTGCACTGAAAACACACACAATGCGTGATCTGTACCGGTTGCATTGTGAGCAGCTTTCCTCTATTGACCACAAGGATCAACATCCAAACATGCTTGTACTCTAGTCTCTGTTCAAGGTTCACGCAACCTGATTTTGGCAATAGCTTTGTTAGTCTCTAAAACAGCCGTCCATGCAAACCTCGTTAACAATAAAATGCCAGGCTTCTTCTCCCCGCGATTGTCCGGTAACAAAGACACACTTCCCAAGCTTACATAAACTTGAATCTTCACACTATGGCTAGATGTTCATTAGTAGATAAAACCAATGCAGTGTCGTCATGATGACCTTATCAGGTGTCAAGTTACAATGTTTTAATCATTAAAAATTTTAATCATTGAAAATCCATATCAAATCAATATGAGGAGACCGTCGGTTGCTTTTTGCAGAAATATATAGAGGTAATATAGGTCTTTATTTTTTTGTATAATGCGTGACATGACTTGACCTCTACTTCCGGTCGAAACCGGAAATGTCTTGCAATTTAAAACTGGCACATTTTTGAAGTTTTTTTAACGGTGTTATAGTCAACAAGGGTCTGGTTTAAAAAAATAAGACAATTGACGTCATAAAAGTTTAGAGCGCTTCTAGCGGCAGGTTAAAAACAGTTAAAAATACACTTTTACTAGATGTCTGTGGCGAAGTATAGGATAATGTTTCAAAATTGGTATACATAATAACCTTATGCAGACAACATATGTGTGAAGTTTTAGATTGATGACGTCATCATGTGTCACGTGGTATTGCCTTAAAGATTTAACTTTTGAAGACCGTGTATCTACAAAACCGCAAGTTTGAATGAGTTTTGAAACTTAGCATGTTGATAGACAATGATATTGACCATGTAAATCTAAAGAAACAAAAATGACTTATTAAACCCCCCTGCAAAGGGATCTGTGTTTTTTTGGTTTTTTTTGGGTAGAGTTTGGACCATCTGTAGGAAAAAGGTAAGGTTATTCTGTACTTCAAATTTTTTCTGAAGCCCCAAAATTTTTTTGAATACTAATTTTTTTTGTTTGTTTCATTTTTAACTTCATGGTTTTAAAAACTTTCCCAAATTTTCTGTTTATCTTTGTCAATTTTAATTTTTTTCCTTCCTAATCTTTATCGTATTGCTTCTTTTCAATAAGCCCAGGGTCCATAAAAAAAACTTCACCCATTTGTTTGAAAATATCCCAAAATAAGGGGAATTCTTTTCGAATGCAATTTTGATTGTATTTTTTGTTTTTTTTCTGAATTTAAAATGTGAAATTGTATGGAAATAAAAGTTTTTAAATCGAAAAAGTCTCACCATGAGGACCCCTGGGGTGTGTCATGTCTAGGAAATGGGTCATATTTTAAAAATTAAGGAAAATAGCTGAGGATTTTCCCTTCAGTTGATTCATTTGAAAAACCATTTGATAACCATCTTCCTAAAAGAAGTTTTTTTTTCCCTTTTATCTTTGTTATTGAAGGGCCCCAAACTAATTTTTGTTTTCTTTTGTTTTTGTTTTCTCTGTTGTTTATTTGGGGGTTTGGTTTTTTTAGACACCATATAAATCCCCCAAGAAGTTTATTAAAAATTAAAAAAATTTAAATTTCTCAAACCTATTTAAGTTTGTAAAATCCCCCTGTTCACAATTTTTTAGTGAAAAATTTTAAATATTTTCATGATGGGCCCCCAAATAAAGTTTGTTTTTTGTCCAGGGGTTTTCTTCCTGAATTCGATGGTATTTTTATTAAAATGGTGAATTTGAGTAAAGGGCTATAAAAAATTCCCTTTGGGGTTCAGGACCCTTTTGTTTTTGCTTCTGTGACTCATTTTCAATTTCTCTTGAAATGGGTGAAAAAAATGAAAAGTAAACAATTTTTTTAGTGAATTTAGCTAGAGCTTGGAACCTTTTCCCATGTCCCAGATACCCTTCTTTGGGGAAATATGCTTCCCCCAAAAGGTTTTTACTTTAGCCCCTCTTTAAGGTAATTCCAAAAGGGATTTTGCTACTTTTCACCTCGTTAAAGTTTCAATTTAATGATGTAAGAAAACAGATTTGAAAATCTCATTTGATTTTGAACACATTTCCCTAAAAAATGTGGGTTTCTCCAATTTGGATTTTCAAAAAACAACAACGGGGAAAAAGGGTACAGGTTAAATGCAAAAGTTATTTTTTTTTTTGTACAGTTAAATATTCTTAAAACACTTTTAAGTTTGACTTAATTCATTGAATTAAGGAGTCTAGTTGTGTGGTAATTTTTTATTGTATAAAGGGGGGCCAAGTGACAAGTGGGGCCCTATCCAAGAGAAATTTTCCCTTTTTCTCCATGGCATTACAAGATTTTTGCACTTGGGGTGAACCCAACAATGTATTTATTTGAAAAAGGTAATACTTTTTAAACCATAGGTTGATCCGTTTTTGTTCCAAAAAACCTCTATTTATACGTCAAATCCTTGTAACAAATTTATCTATTCTGATTTGGACAAAACCAACCTGTCCCTAACGTTGCGTGCGGGAGTCCCAGTTTGTTTTAGACTTTTTGAATTAGCAAACATATAGGAAATTTTTGACAATGGTATCCGAGCCGCAACGCTGGTCCGGGTTGGTTTTGTACAAAATTGAACTCTAAAACTCTCAAGGTTTGTGAACGTAGCATCAAACCCATTTTATGGGGAAAGTAAAAAATATTTTTACCTTAATCTTCGGTTTTCCCTAATTAGAAATTTTGCAGTTTTTGGTTTTTTAAAAATACATTTAACCCCCAAAAACCTGATAAAAAGATTTTTAATTTTGTGGTTTGAAAAAACACGTTTCCCCTGAAAACAATTTTGTTTTTGACTCCAAAGGGTTGGAAAGTCCCAACCCAACAAGAATATGCCCCCCCTCACAAAATGAGTATTGTTCTGTTTGTTTTAGACTTTTAATGAATTTTTTTTTCCCAAAATGTAAAGAATGGGGGACCGTATTGTTTACGTTGACTTTACAGATTTTTTTTTGAACTGAAATCTTTATTGATTTTAAATATTATTTTTGTAAATTTTTTTAAACATTGTTTTTTTAAAACCTATTTAGCAAGTTATTGTGATAACTTTTTCAAATGTTCCTTTAACAAAAATTTCAATTTAGAAATGTTTAATCAAACTTCAATTTGTAAACAAACTAAAATGTGCAAAATATTGAAATTTTTATTTCCAAAATAAAAAAATTTGTTTAAAATTTTAATTACAACATTTTAGTTCCCGTAAAAATCTTTTACTTTCGTGCCTTAAAATTACTTTTGACCATTACACAAAGTTTATTTTTCTGATTGGGGGAGAGGTTTACGTCCGTGTTTTAAATTGATAACATGGCTAGAAATGTTTCCCCCTTTATAAAAAGTATATGGGCCCCCGGCCCCAACCAAATGGTTTTTTAATCTGCCCCCTAAAAAAAAACCATGGCCCTGTAATTTTTGAGTTTTATCCTTAATGGCTTTTAAAACATAAGGGTTAATTAAGCATTGCTGCCCAATTTATCCCTGGGGCCCGGGAAAAACAGCGTTGAAGTTTTTCTTCTTGCCTATAGTTTTTTGGGGTTTTTAGTGTTTGTTTTTTTTTTGTTTGTTGAGGGTGCATAAAATACTTCAGAAGCCCTTTAATGTATTAGCACTTTTCCAAAAAACATAGTTTTTGGGGATCTCTCTTTGGGGGAAACCCAGGGCATTAGTTTTTTTTTTTTTAAAAAAATGGGTTTTTGGTTTTTTGGTAAATTTTTTTTTAAAAAAGGGGGTTTACATATCTTTTTTTTGTTTTTAAAGTTCAAAAATTTTTACAAAAAAAAAGTTTTACCCCCTCCTCGAAAAAAGCCGTTTCATTTTTTCCCACTTTTTTTTGATTTTTTTACGCAAGAAAAACAAATTTTTTTTATTCCCGGGAACATCCTTTCCTTTTCTTTTTGGTGGAAAAACTTATGTTTTTTTTCCCCTAAAAAACTTAAAAGAAAAACCCAATTTTTAAAGGGGAAATTTTTTTCCAAATTTTTTTTCCCCCTTTCCATGAATCAATTTTTTTGGGAAAAATTTGAGGAAAAAAACTTTTAATTTTTTGCACTTCCCCCAAAAAATTTTCCAAGCACCCGATTTTTCCCGGATTTTGGGTTTTTTTCGTTTTTTGCCCGCCCAAAATTTTTTTGGGGGGAACGGGCTTTTTCCAGGGTTTTTTAAAAAAAAAATTTTTTTGTTTTTTTTTTAAAAACCTTTCATTTGCTTTTTTTGGTTTTTTTTAAAAATTTTTGCCTTAATGAAAAAATTTTAAAGCGTTTTTTTTTAATAAAAAATTTTTTTTGGGGGCCACCCCTTTTTTTTTCCCTGACAAAAACCCAAAAAATTTTTTAATTTTCTTTTTGAAAGTTGGGGAAAAAGGTTGGGAAAAAAATTTCTGTTTTTAACAAAAAAACCTTTTTTTAAAAAAATTTGGAAAAAAAGGGTTTTTCACCGTTCTTTGGATAGTTTTTTTTTTTAAAAAACAAACTGGTGATCAGAATTTTTTGACTCTTTCAAAAAATCTCAAACCGAATCAAGTTATAATTTTTAAAACTCACCAGCCACTTTTCAGGGTGGGGAAGGGAAAGGGGGGGGGGGGAATTCTTTCAAATACAAAATTCTGCCCCAAAAATTAAAAAGCTTTTAAAAGTACATAGTTTTGAGTTTTGTAAACGTAGTGTTTAGCGAAAATTTTTTAAAAACTTGGTAAATTCCTTTTATTTTTCGCACCTTGGACTGGCTTTCAAGGGTGGTAAATAAATCTTAATTTGTTGTGAAACTTATATTTTTTCAATACCACTAGAGCTACTTGATTGTGTTTTTTTGTATAACTTTTTTTCACAACTTTGTAAGTGTCCCCTTTTTTAATTATGGCAGACTGGGGTTTTGGGAAAACCGGGGATGGGGTTCTGCTCATCCAAAACATATTTTTACTTTTTAGGAGATTCTTTAAAAAATTGAGGGTTTGATTTTTGTTTTTAAGGGTATCTCAATGACTGGAATTGACACTTTACATTTAAACGATACCAAGACATCAAAAGGATCTGGTTTTGAGGGGAGTGACCTCTTGGAGAAAAATGCATCGTGAATCAAGGAAATGAGTTCAATTTTTTTTTCTTTTTAATTGTTGAGTTCTGGGCCCAGTTCTTGATGATACTCGGGTTGTAACAAGTTTATTTAAAAGGGTTTTGAGACTTGATTAGTAGTGATCTGGGGAATTAAAATGGACCATTCCAAATTTTTGTATGCACTAAAAAAACAATACCAAATGTCCTGAGGAATGTGTTGTTGATATACAAGTGCAAAAAAAAATTTTCACCAATACTTGGTTCTTAACTAAATTTTTCCCAAATGAAAGCAGCATGTGGCCCCCAAATTGTAGCACATGTACATCTTGCACGCTTTTTTTTGTTGAAAACATCAAGGCAGTTTAGAAAAAAATAAAATATATAATACCAATTTACAAATGCCATTTTTAATTCAAAATCTTTCTGTTTTCAGTGTATTTAATTTTGGGGAGTAAAAGTATGTTTTTGATTTTGACTTTCCCAGGTGAAAAGGGGAAATTTGTTGGTACAGTTGTTGCGTTCGATGGGAACCAGAAGATTCATCTCGTGTTCTGTTGTCAACATGGCCCATAAAAACATAGGAAAAGGTTTTTTTACGTTCACCTCCGATTATACATATGAATTTTTATGCGCATGCGCAAGCTTTTTCGCTGACACAAACAAAAAGGCTTTTTCGTCCCCCAACACTGCACCCCCCCGTAGCCCGTCGAAGCGTCCTTTTTTTCAGGTGCGTGAAGTGTACAGGGTTTTTTAGGTTAACTCCTAGCGATACACTCGAAAGCGTAAAAAATTTTATTTCCGACAGGGGACATGGCTGAACCAATAGGAAAAAGACAGAAAATCGAAAAAAGTTTGCCGTTCCTGTGGGGGTTCACCGTCACCTTTGGACTTTGATATACATCCTTTCCCCGGGTTCCGTTGCGCCCTTTGTACACAGGATAAATCTTGGGGGAATCTGTTCAAATGGGACTTAGATGGAAATCTTTCACTTCAGGATAGATAAAATCACGTCAGTTTCTACATTTGGGCGGGAAAAGTACAACCCCCTCCTTGTGAATGCTTATCGTCGAAATTCATGAAAGCGTTTTCTTCTGAAAATATGTAGTTTCCCCCCACATCGCCCTTTTCCCCCGCTTCTCAGAGAGACGACTAAATTCTTTTCGGACTGAACGGGAAAAATACATAATCGCCCCGGCCCCGGAGCCCCAGTTTGGACGTATTCCCTAATGATCCCGTTGTAGGACCGCCAATACATCACTTCACCCCAAAAATTTTCCTGCGTTTACACTCCGGAAAATGTCATTTCAGGCAAAACGGGGCCCGTTACCGCCCCATTTACCTCCCCCCGAGAGATGCTTTTCCACGCGATTCCAGCCAGTACGAACTCGCAACATCCAGGACAAGCGCTACGTCGAGACCCTTTCGGAGGGAAACTTCCCGATCTTTCTGGGATTTTTTCCGTTCCCGCTCCCGTTCTCGATCACTATCAGGTCGTCTCCACGTAGCCGTTCCGGCTCTTCACCTTTTACACATAACACAGGCCGTCCTCCGTTTTTTTTCACCGACTTCCAGTGACTCAATATAGACAACCGGGAGCCTAAATTTTAAATTTTCGATGTTCCTCGGGGAAAGGTGTTTCCCCCAGAAGTGAGTAAAATTTTCCAATTTCCCCCCTCCTTTCCCCCTTTGTAAAACCCTCCCGCTCCCCCTTTCCCGGGGGAGAGCGCTGACCCACCCTTCCCGAATTTTGTTTTCCCTGTTGACATTTTTTCGGCGGACATCATGGAATAAAAGCTTTTTCTACATTCGAAGAAGAAATATCCCAAGCCCCCTCCAGAGAGCATTCACTTTTTAACAAAAGATAAATGACTCAAAGTTTTTCTGTCCCAAAACCATTCCTTCCACTGTCTGAAAGCAAAATGCGTTACTCCATCCCTTCAAGAAAACTTTTCAGAGGCCCAAAACCTTTTTAAGCCTAAAACTGCTTTTGGTCAGGTTTAATTTTTAATTATCCGGCGGGTCATTTCCTGACCACCCGGCAAAATCATTTTCCCGACCTTTAAATTGTTTCAAAAAAAATTTGGTTTCCGTATACCCTTGCCAAGTTACCACACCCGGGTTCTTTCTAGGAGAAAACAAAAATTTCCCTAAGCAAAGAAAGCTTTGGGAAGAATTTTGGGGCGCATACAACATACATTGGGGAGTCATTCTAAAAGGGCTAACGAAAAGAAAGAGAATGTTTTTTCGGTCCTTTGGTAAGCCATTTTCCGAAACAATAAAACGGGTAAGCACATTTTTAAAATTTCCCCTGCATTACCCCAAAAAAATTTTGAAAACAGAGTTTTACACCCTGGCGCCCCCCCAAACCCCCTGCCATTACGGGCGCTACACATTAAAACCTCTCGCTCCAACCCAAGGCCAGAAATAGGCCAATGACTACAGATTTCCGTTATGGCTCACTCCGTCACCTCGGGCCGTAGGGTCGACTCGAGGAGTTGTCCCAACAACTGGATGCATATCACCACAGAATTGGGTTCTTCAGACCTTGTCTCGGGTTATCTCCGGAATTTAAAAACCCCTCCAAGCTAATAAACTGTTCCCCTGTCTTACGGTTCCCCGACCTACTCGAACGTCGCCCAAAAACGAAATTGTGTCTCTCAAAAAAAGCCATAATCTCTCTTCTCGCAGTTAACCGGGTCACTTCATTTTCTTTTCACTCCAAAGAAATCCGGCGGGTGGCGCCATTTCAAATCTACGGCATAATTCTTCATACAAACACACACTTTCGGATGGGAATCTGGCAGTCTACAATTCCCTTCCAGGACTGGTGGCGCTGCGCCCGCTTTAAATGATGTTAACACATCCCAGAAGCATCAGTGGTTACTGCAATTCACTATCCAACATTCCTTCCGAGTGTCTCCCTCGAAATTGCACCACGGGTCTCCAGAAATCACCAAGGTGATACAGCGCGTAGCTGATAAATATACGCCTTTACATTTTTGGCGACGTCATCGTGGGTTCTTCACAAATGCTGCTTTTCAAGCCTTGAAAAAGCACTGTCGAGCTACCCAAAATTGGGCTTCATCATCAACAGGACAGTCTTCATTTTCCCTACTCAGAATCGATGTTCCTCGTGCCTCCTCAACATGACAAGGCAGAGCTTCCTTCACTGGAGCGTGCAGAGTGCTAGGCTTGTTTCAGCTCTTCTCTCACAAATTAACTTACATGTTGCTTTTCTTTTGGGGTTCATGCCAAGCCTCGGATTTGATACATGGTGCAAGAATGACATGCGACCTCTTCAACTGATCTATTTACTTACTGCACGAAGGGCATCCATTTCACTCTGGTTCTTCATGGACTCCATATACGATCCCATTCTAATGTTGTGTGCTCTCTCACCGGAACCTCCTGTGCGGAACAGTTTTTCCCCGCCATTCCCTTCAGTAACCTTAACCCGATGCTCACAGTCAGGTGGGGACCCAAATTAGACGACCTTTCCCTAGCGGGAGGGGTTCCTCAGACAGTATTTCCACCATCCAATCTATGGAACTCTGGTTCAGAACCCTATAGACAGAGGGTGAATAATCACTTGGCCTCTAAGGAGGACAAACCATGTAGTGTTTCCCAAACGTCATGGAGGAACTCCTCTTCCCTTGCAGCTACTTGGAGCCTACTCACTTGGTGCATTCCCATCAATTTCTCCAAGGCCCTTCTCGGGAAGAAGAACATATAGGTCCTTTCACGAGGGAGAGCAATTCCCGAATGGTCCCTTCTTCCCGGTGGTCAAACAGATCTCAATGTTCTAGAACACCCCAACATGTCTCTTTGCCTCTACCTAAATCAATTTCCGGTCTTCTGCTCTCGACATGTTTCACCCACAGCCTGGGCCACAAGACGCTTTCTGAGAAATCACTGGTCGGGTACATGGGGTATGCTTCCCCCATCTCCCTGTCTACCAGAGTCTAATCAAAGATCGACCAAGAGAGGTCAAAATAATTTTAATGCCCCCCTCTGGCCAAGACAACATGGTTCCTCAACTTCGGCCCAAACATTCGACCAGCCCTTTCCTTATAAACCTTTCCAATTCTCTACCCAGATCGGACAGTCTTCACTTTGCAGCTGGACGTAAAGACTTTCCCAATGGTGGCCTTTCAAAGACGCTGCTTCCTTGCAGCAAAAATTAGATCGACCATCACTGAAGAATGTATGACAATCTAGTCTAAAAACACTTTCAGATGTTACAAAGAAAGGTTTCGATCCCAATTCATGCATTATAACTGTCATAGGGAACTTTCTACTTATGTTTTAACCCAACCCAGTTAACACATTGAGGTACGATCAGCAGCTAGTAATCATGGATCAAAGATGGCTCTAACTGTCCAATAAACTATATCTCAAAAAAGCATGTTTTTAAAAATTTTAAAAAATTTTTTTTTTTAAAAAAAAAAAAAAAAAAAAAAAAAATAAAAAAAAAAAATCTTTTTAAAAAAAACTGCGAAAATTTTTTTTTTACCTTTAAAAAAACTGCCCTTTTGGGACCCAAAAAATTTTTTCCGTTAAAAAAAATTAAAAAAACAAATACAATTTCCCTTCTGATACCCAAACCCAAAACTTTTTTTTTGTTAAAAAATTAAACTTTGCTTTAAAAAATTTAAAATTACTACCCAAGGTCCCCAAAAATTAAACTCCCAAAACAAGCCTTGTTTAAACATTTAAACAAAAATTTAAAAAAAAAAAAAGCCAAAAAGACATTAAAATTTACCCCCAAAAAATTTTTGTTCGTGTAAAAATTAAAATTAAAATAAGAAAACCAGACCAAAAAAAACCCAAAAGTTTTAAATCCCATAGTGGAGTTTACTTCAAAAAAAAAACCAAATTTTTCTTTTGTACACAACAAGACTTTGCCCCCCTGTCTTTTTTTTTTTTCTTTTTAAAAAAGAAACAAACTTGTTGGAAGAACCCCCTTTTTAACCCCTTGGAAAAAGAGGAAGTAAACAAAAGAGTTTTTTTGACCCCCCCATCGAATTTTTCCTTTTTCAAAAAATTTTAGACAAACAATTCATTTGTTGTTCATTTTTTGGGAAAAAAGTTCAGTTGTTGGACTTCTTCAGTTTAAAATTTTACTACCAATAGCTTCTTGCAAATGCAATTTTTTTGAATACTGTTTGTAAAAAAATCCTCTTAAATTGTTCTTTCCTTCATTTTTAAAAAATACCTAACAAAAAGGCAATTTTTAAAATAAACCTTAAGGAATAAATTTCAACGGGGAAAAACCATTTTTTTGGGTTTAAAAAAAAACTTTTTTCCCCAAAAAATTTAAAAATAAATAAAATTTTAAAAAATTTTAAAAAACCCAAATTTAAAACAAAAAAACAAACCCCTTCTTTTTTTCCCAAAAAAAACCCCCCCCAAAAATTAAACCCCAGAAAACCCCCGGGAACCCAATTAAAATTTTTCCCAAAACAATTTAATAAAAGATTTTAAAAAATTTTCCTAAAAAAAAATTTTTTACAAAAAACCCCCAAAAAAGTAAACCCCTTTAAAAAAATTTTTCCCTTTTTTTAAAGGGAAAAATTTATTTAAAAATACAAACTTTTTATTTCTTCCCAAAAAATTTTTAATTTTCAATTTTTTGGCAAAAAAAAAAAACCCTTGAAATGCGAAATTTTTTTTCCTTTTTTGGGGAACAAAAATGGTTTTTAAAGAAAAAATTTTTAAAAAAATTTATAAAGGAAAAAAATTTTTTTCTGAAAAATTTTGGGTTTTAAAAAGATTAACTTTTTCATGAAAATTTCAAAAAAAGGGTTTTTTAAAGCAATATTTTTTAAACTTGTGCAACCCCCTTGGGGACCAAGCAATTTTCACGTGCATCCGTAGTCAAAAAGAAAAAACATAAATTTTAGGAAAAATTTTAAAGTTTTGTTTCAGTAAAAAATGATTTTTAAAGCGTTTGCTTCAGAAAGGGCCCCTGTCCCCAAAATTTTTAAAAATGTTTAAATGAATACCCTTAAAAGTTTTTTCCTTTTCAATAAAAAAAATTTTACCAATTCAAAAATGTTTTTAATTGGAAAATAATTCTTTGTTTTAAAATTTTTAAAAAAGTGTAAATAAAAAGGGAAAACCCAAACCTTGAAAACTTACCGCATTTTATTTTGACAACACCCTTTTGGGGGGTTCAAAAAGCCTTAAAATTTAAAAAAAAAAAAAAAAATTTTTTACCCCTATTTATAAAAACCAACTTATTAGTTTTTTTAAGTATTTTAAAAACCTGTCACTAAAATTTCCATTTTTTGAAAGTAAAGGGGTTTGAAAAAATTTTTATTTTTAACCCAAATTAAATTTTTCGAAAAAAAAAAAACTTGAATTAAAAAGGGCAAATTGTGGTTTTTATTAAAATTTTAAAAAAAAAATAAAACAAAAATTTTGTTAAAATAAATTAATTTGTTTTAAATTTTAATTCAAAATTTTTAAAAACCAATTTGGTTTTTTCAAAGGGGGAAAAACAAAAAAAATATTGAAGTTTCTATTACTACAGGGATTCTTTTGTAAAAAAATGAAAATTTAAAAAAATCCAAAAAAGGGATTTTTTAAATTTAAAAAAACCATTTTTTTTAAATGGGGAAAAAATTCGGGTTTATTTGCCCAGAATATTGGTTTTTCCTCCCTGAAAGAATTTTAATTTTTTTTAGGTAGCCCCAAGCGGCCCCAAAAAACCCTTTACAAACCCTAACCTTTTTTTCTTGAATCCCCGGGGATCCCCTTTTAATTTTTTTTGCATTTAGCCATTCAGGAGCCCTACCCGGTTTACCCTTTTGGGTCCCCTTTTTTCCTGGAAAAGGGGTTTATGCCCACTTAATGGGGTCCAAAATTTTTTTCCCGTCAAACCCCAAATTAAAATTATTGGGGAAAGGAAGTTTTTTTTTTAAAACCCCCAAAATTTTTTTTCAGAAAATAGAGGAATTTACAAAGTTTGAATAAAGTTTCCCAAACTTGACATTCCCAAAAAAAAAATTTACCCAAAAAAAAGAAAACGGTTTTGAAATTACAAAGGAGGTATTTTTAAATGGGAAAAAAACTCCCCCTGAGAAGTGGGAAATTTACTTAAGGGCCAATGGAACTGAAAAAATTATTAATTAGAGACATAAAACCCAAAAACAAAAAAAAAGGGAACAAAACACAATTTTTGGGGTTGCTTTTCAAATCCTTTTAAAATTTTCCCCTTAGAAAATCTGAAAAAAACCCCCCCTTTTAGAATTTTTTTTAAGGGAATTTCTACTTTTTTGTTTTTTGAAGTTTACAGTTTTTTTAAATGGCTTTAAACCCAAAAATTTTCTGATGTGAAGGAAAAACATTTTATTCTAATAACGGGACCATTGGAAAAATTTTAAATTTTTTAAGATTAAAAATTTCCCCCAAATGTAATTTTATTCTATCTAAAAAAACAACCCGATACTTTTTTTTCGAGGAACTTCCTACAAAAAAAAAAAGGGTTTTCTCCCCCAAAAACCCTTTTAAAGAAATGCAAAGGTCCTCTTTTTTTATTTACGGTTTTTTTTGGGAATGGGGGCTTTACATGATTTTTCTTAATAAAAGGAAAAAAAAAAGGGGGGGGTTTTTTCAAAAAACCCCCCAAACCCTAATATGGGAAAACCCCAAAAGGGGGGGGGGTTCTTACCCTAGAAAAATGTCCCTCAAATTATAAACCCAAAAAAGAGGTAAAAAAAGGATTAAACTAGGGTTACTTAAAAAATTTAGGTTTTTTTTGGGATTTTCTCAAAAAAGTTCAAAACTTGTTGCCCCCCCCACAAAAGTGGGGTTTTTTTTTTTTTTTTTTTTCCAAAAGGGGTTAAATTTGCGGGCCCTTGAAAAAAAGGGGTTTATAAAGCCCCTTTTGGTGGGGAAAAAGGGGCCAACGGGGGGGGGTTTTTCCCCCTTTGGGGGGTAAGGGCCCCCTTTTAAGGGAAAAAAAAAGGGGGTTTTTGTCCCCCCCGTAATTTTTTTTAAAATTTTTTTGAATTTTGGAACCGGAAAATGGGCAAAGGGGGGAAATTTTGGGGTTAATCCAACATCCACCAGGATACCAGGGGAGGGGGGTTAGGGGGAAGTTTTTAAAATTTTAACCCCCACACCCTTTGGTTTTAAAATTAAATTTGGGGCAAAAAGTTTTCTTTGTAAAAAAATAAGTAAGGGGAAATTTGGGGGGAAAATTTTTTTTTTTCTTTTTAAAATTTATGGGGGCAAAGAACCCCCCGTGCCCCTAATGCGGGTTCTTTTAAAGGGGGGGATTTCATTCTCCATGTTTCCTAAAAATACTTTTAAATTAAACCCGGTTGGGGGCTTTCAAGTAAAAGGGAAATCCCGGGAGTGTTTTAAATTTCTTAAAAATGTTTTATTTTTAAAAATAGATTTTTTGGACAAAAAACCCCCAATTAATTAGGGATTTTCTTAACCTCAAGGGTTTAACTATCCAAATTAAAAAATTAAAATTCCCCTTGACGTTTTGATGCGAAGGGTCGAAAACCTTTTAAACCCCAAAAATTTTGACTTTCAAAACGTTATAGGTTTACTTTTGCTGAAGGGAAAGACCCTTTTTGAACCCCAGGGGGGGAAAAATTGATATTTTGGAAAAAAAACCCCGGGGAAGGGGGATTTTACAGGAAAAGGTCTTTTTTTTTAAAAGGGGAAAGGTTTTTGGCCGGGGGGGCTTTTAAAGTTATCGCCCCTTTTTGGGCGTAATTTAAAGGTGGGGAAAGGGCTCCCAGGTAACCCACATTTTGAGAAAGGTTTTCCCACCCTTGGGTACCTTCAAAAAGGGAAATTAATTTTAACAAAAAAGGGGGGGTCTAAAAAATTTTAAAGTCTGTTTCCCCGGGGGAAAGGGCCATTCCGGGGGAATTCCCCCCTCTGAAACAAGTAGTTTTTTCCCCCAAGGTTTTTTGAAAAATTTTTTGGGGGGAACACCAATGAACCCAATTTTTGGGGGGAAAAAAATTTCCCCCCTAAATTTTTGAAAATACAGGGAGTTTTTAGTTTTCCGGGCCAATTTTTAAACCCCCGTTTTTTACGGGGGTTTTGAACGCCAAGATAATTAATTAAATTTACCAAGGAAAGACCCGTGGGAAATGCAGGGGCTCCCGCCTGACTTACATCTGGGGAAAAGGTTTGGGGGGAAGGGGGGGAAAAATTTCCCAAGGATTTCCTGAAACCCCCCTTGGGTTTTGTATGGGAAACCTTTTAAAGGGCCCCCTTCTTTTGGGGTAAGGAAAATAAGCGTTTGGGTCGTTGTTTGCCCTTCAAATAACAGGTTTCATCCCCCCAAATGGCCAAACCCTTTGGGAAAAGGGGAAAAAATAAAAACCCCCCAATTCAACGTTAAGGGGGGTCTCCCTTTTATGTTGGGGAGCCCGAGGCTGGTTCTAGAAATTTTGGAAGAAGTCCAAAAGAAAAGGGAATTTTTGGGGTAAAACTCACAGTTTTTCAATTAAAAAGGTATTTTAAAACCCACAGAGCCCTCCAGAAAATGAACGTAATTTTAAATCGTTCCCCCTTATATTGGTGATTTTAAGCCCTGGTGAGTAGAAGTAAAGGGGGCAGGGAACGGAAGTGATGCCATCAAAAATGGCAAAAATAAAATTTCCCGGGGGGGGTTTTAATAACACTTAAGGGGGGGGGCCGAATCCGTGGAAGGGATTGGGGTCCCAAATTTTCCCCCAAAAATTTTCCCTTAATAACTTAAAAGGGGGGTTGAAAGGGCCCCACCCGGTTTTTTGATGAAAAAAAAAAATTTAAGTCCCCCCCTTTAACCGAAAAAAAGTTACTTTTTTTTCAAGGGGAACAATTTTTTTTCCTGGGGCGGGGAAGGTGGGGGGGAAACCAAGGGGTGCAACATTTTTAAATTGGGGGGGGTTGGAAAACCGGAATAACCAAGGGGGGTCTGGCCCCAAGGCTGTTAATATCCGGGGGAAAACCCCCCCCGTCCCCCCCTACGGGCCCAAAAAGGGAAAATCAAACGGTTTGGCACCTTTTGGGCTTCTGCCCCCTTTAAAAAAAAAGGGGTTTAAATTGTTTTTTTTCCGGAAAAAACTTGGTTTTTTGGGTGGGGGGGAAAGGTTTTTCTTGGGTTGGTTTGAGTGGCAAAAAAAAATTTACCCTTTTTTTTCCCCTTTCGGGCCCGGGGGGGGTTCGAGGGGGGGGGCCTGGAATCCCCCCGGGGTATTTTTTTGGGGGGCCCGGGGGTTTTTGTGGGGCCCGAGGAGGGAAGTTTTCCCGGGCCTTCGGAGCCGAAAGGGAACTTTGAAAATTCCCCGGGAAAGGAGATTAATTTATAAAAAGTGAGGGAAGAAAAATCTAAAACTTGAAAAAAGGGGAGAACCCAAAACCCCAATTTCACAAAAAAGGGGGGTACAAAAAAAAAGGGAAATTTTCCCGAGAAAAAGATTGCCAACCCAAGTTAAAAACCTGGTTTTTGGGGGAAAAAGTTTCAAGGGTTGGGGGGGCTTTTGTTTGGGTAAAAAAGGTTTTACGAAAAATTTTTTATCCATTTTTTTTTAAAAAGAAAGTTGGGGGGAAAAGGGGGGTTTTTTTTTTAAGGAAAAAACCCATTGCCCCCAAAAAATTTTTCCCTACAAAATTTGGGAAAGGATGGGCGCCCCCCCGGAAAAGGGGGGTTAAAAAGGGGTAAATTGAAAATTTTTCACCTGGGATTCCCTTCCCCCGAGGCACAATTTTCGGCCCCTTTTCTAATTGATATAAGCAAAAAACAAGGGTGTGTTTTTTGGAAAGGGGGGGGGCCCGGAAAACCCCGGGACGGAAAGGGGGAAAAAAAAATCCCCAGCGGAGTGGGATTCCCTAAAGGGGTTTCCATTTCCGAGATTGGAACCGGCGGACGGGTTTGGGTATAGGATCCCGGGGGGAAATTGGGTAAGGGGCCCCGTTCCCGGAAAAACTTTTCCGGAGTTTCCCAAATTTTGGGGGGGAAATATGGAGGGGGCCCGGGGGGGGTTTTTGGAAGCCCAACGGGGGTCCCGGGAGGGGTGTTTTTTTAAAAATTTGTATTTTTTTTTTTGGGGGGTTTTAAAAATTTTTTTGGGTTGGGTTTAAAAAAAAAAGGGGGGTTTTAAAAAAAAAGGGGGTTTCGGTATAGCTTTCCAGGGGTCTTTCACTGTAAAAGTTACTCGGTAAGGATGCAAGATAATCTAAATGCCTCTGGAAGCAAGTTCATACTTGGGTTACCAAACCTTTTGGACACTCCAACAATTTGAATGTTGATCCAGGTAACGTCGGAATGTTTCCAATTAGATAAATTCTGTGCTGTCGGAAAAATTTCTGGAAGTTGGAGCAATATTGTCTCTTGACAGCTAAAGGAGTTGTACATAAAAATGATTTAGTCAATCATCTTATTGTTTTAAAAAGTGAATGCTCTCTGAGACTTTGGATATTTCTCTTCTAATGTAGTAAAGCTTTATGCTCATGATTGTCCTTGCGAGAAACTTGTCAACAGTTGAGTACAATTATCGGATAAGGAGTGGGTCTACTGTCCAATCTTCCAAGATGAACGAGGCTTTTAAGAGAAGGATTGGAATTTGTAAGATCTTTACTCCTTCTGGGATGATTCCTTTCACACCGATGACTCGAATAAATTCAGGCTCTCCGTTAGTCTTATCTGAGTCCACATGAAGTCGTCAAAGTAAAATCGGAGGCGGACCGTGTGTGTATGTGTTAATGGTGAAGAGCTTCGGAACGGCACGTGGTAAACTGACCTGTATGGTATCCGAGAACTGGTGCGAACGGAAACACCAATCCCCAGAAGTTTGAATCGTTGATTCCCTTCCGGAAAAGTGGTTCCTGAGTAGCCTTGTCTCGAGAATTCAGTTTTACTGCTGGAATCACGTGGGTATAGCGAATCTCTCGATGAGGTCAAAGTCGGTAACTGTCCAACCGTCCCTGAAATTACATTTCCGGAGTGTAATACTCAGGAAAGTTGTATTGGGGATGAAGGTGTATTGCGGTCCGTTAAATGACGCGGATCATTAGGAAGTAGCCAAGCTGGGGCTCCGGTTCTTTCGGTCATGCTAGGTGTGTTTCCGTATCAGTCCGATAACAGAAATTGTAGGTTTGCTCTCTGATTGTAAGAACTATCAAACTAGTAGGTGAACTAGATATTGTTAGAAGAATACTGTACATGACACTTTGACATTAAGCATTCAAGGTAGGGTGTTGTATTCTCTGCGGGTCCAAGGTGAAAACAACTGTGATTTTAAATCATCCAGTGTATGAGAATTATCCAGTTCAGGACAGTCCAATGTTCATGATAATGAATTATTTATCCTGTTACAAGACGTACAACGAGCAGGCTATGTGTATTCAAGTCAATTGGTTGGACGGTGAACAATCAGAAAGGCAAACATTTTATTTCTGTGCTTTGTTGTATGGTCAGCCATGTCGTTCGCTGAAATAAATCTTTTAACGTTAGAGATGTTCGCTAGCTTACTAAATACTACTAGTACATTCACGACGTAAAATAAGGGATATGGACGCTTGTCACGGGCTACTGGAGTGCAGTTTGGTGTGGTGACGAAAGCTTTTTGTTTGTGTCCATCGAAATGCTTGGATGGCATAGAAATTTGCATATGTAGGTATCGGAGGTGAGTATTTTCTTTAAAATGAAACCATTGAGTCCATTGATGGCTTTTTTTCCATGTCACTATGTATGAGCACAGGAACAACAGAGAATTTCGATGGTGCCCATGATCGTCAATAATCTGTACCAAGCTATTGTCATTCAACTTGAAGTCGTCAAAATAATCATACTTTGACTTTCAAACATTAAATCTCTGAAGACAGAAAGATATTTGATTTAGAAATTGGCATTTTACATATTGGTATAGTTATTATATTTTTGTGTATCTAAACGCTGCTGTGATTGGTTTATTCAACAAACTGAGGCATGTGTCAAGATTACAATGTTGCTTTACAATTGCGCATGCTTGTTTCATTGACGTAAATTGAGTTTAGAATCAATTATTGGGATGACATTTTCACTTTTGCGTTGTATATAGATCAACACATTCCTCAGGACAGAGTTTGGTATTGGTTTCAAGTGCATACAAAATAGGACTGGTCATTTTTATTCCTCGATACAGACTAATCAGTCTCAAACTTTAAGATAAACTTGTTTAACAACCCTGAGTATTCATCAAGAACTGGCCTAAACATCAACAATTAAGAAGAAAAAAAATGATACTCATTTCCTTGATTCACTGATGCATTTATCTCCAAGAGTCACTCCGTCAACACCAGATCTCTTTTGATGTC
>JASTWB010000145.1:0-40056 GCA_032158295.1 Pycnopodia helianthoides | reverse complement strand
TCATCATAAAACAAACCACTGTGAAAACGACTGTGGTCAAATTCTCTAATAAGCAACGCAAAGTCGTTTCCTTTTGTGTCAGGAATTGTAAGCGGGCCGCATAAAAGCTTATTTAGGTGCTGCAGGGTGTTTTTAAGGTCCATCATCATACTGAAACAATATATCTCTGGAAGATGACACTGGTAACATGTTATAATCATTGATATTCCAGAATATTTAAAAACAGTACATTCTATATAAATCTTTCTCTTATGTAATTATTAAGCTTCTATCAATGTTTTATTCATATTTTCTTTGCCTAAACATCCAAAAAAACACTTAATGATGCAATCTTATGTTATGTTTAAAACTTTAATGTGCGGATAATAAGAAGAAACTAACATGGTAGAAAATCTTGCGAGATCCTGAAGACCAGCAGAGTACACTGATTGAAACGTCAAGACCAAACTGTCAGTGTTCTCAGAGCCAAAAGAGATTCACTCATGGTTGTAACCGCAATACTTCTAATAATACTAACTTCTTAAATCTTATTTTCAAGATAAAATTCCATGATGCAATGTGGAAAAGACTTTGAAATGGAAATTACTGTTTATTCAAGAACATTCTTTTCGATGATTTTAAAAAAATTTACTTATTATGATTGGAAAGGTGACAAAATAGTCGCTGACAGTGGTCATTTTTTGTGTGATCAACCATATACATAAAATAAAAAACTGTAAAAGTTTGGGTTAATCCGTCGTTTGGGTCAGGAGGAAATAGTGAAAAAACGGGCAAAGTTTCATCATTACACACCTGTATTTAAATTTTTGGTTTGTAACAGCAAATGCTTTTTAAAAGGTTTTCAATACAGTTTTTCAAAATACTTTTACTTCAAAGAAAAAAAATTTCACTAAAAAAAGTTTGAACAGACAAAAAATTTACCGATTATTTTTTTTTTCAAAACCAATCCTGTGTACTTTGAGGAACAATTTAATTTATTAAATTTAAGGATAAAAACCTTTGACTTGGTTCTTTATCAACGGCCGCAACCCTGCCGGGTTTGAACGGGACTGTAAGACCTCGTCGCCACTGGTTTATTACAAAAATAATGTTACTTCTAAATCTTATGTTTCAAGAGAAGAATCCCGGGCTTAGTCGGTCCGGGATTGACGTCGTAATATATTGAGCTGGTAATTATTTCTAAATGTTTATTCAAGAAAATTGATTTACTGAAGGGTCATTTGAGAGAATCCTGTTTTAATTATGAAGAAAGTTAAAAAGAAAATAGTAAATCTTTCATATGACAATAGTTGTAATTGTTACGGAAAAAGAACTTGAATTACAAAAGCAAAGAGCGTTTAGATTACAAATTCCTCTTTACAGTTGGATCCTATCACTTTTTAAAAGCGTCTGTTTAATTATACATTATACCATACCTGTTATTGAATTGAATCAATTTACCTTTGTATATCTTTTAATTTCATAGCATGTGTATACTCAGACTACATAATGAAACAAAGAATAAACATTCTTGCTTGTGTGAATGTATGCCACAGCCTTTGAAAACTTGTTTTAATTCATTTATTTCGGACACCGAACTTTAGGCAAACCGAACAAAACTTAAACGAGACCCTACACAAGGGCCAAACCCATGCTAAACAGTAAATACATTAACTTGTCTTCTTAACATATTATTCAAAGTATAGTTGCGCTTCCACCACTGTGACCTGTGGTCGGAATCATAGCCTCATGAAACTCTGGAGCGCTATGGCAACTAAACAAATCACAAAATACAATTAATATATAAATATTAAACTCGAATTAAACAACTGGTTAATCGTACATAAAAGCGCAAAATGTGCCTATCTGTACCATTAAAACTTGCCCAGCCCGAGGGGCCTAGGACAAAAATCCAACCTCCCGCCTCAAAACAAATTAGAAAGGGCGGCCATGGAAGACTCATTCTTCGCCTCCAATATTACCAGGGGCAGCCATGGAAGACACAACTTCCCACCCACAGGGCAGCCATGGAAGACACAACTTCCCACCCACAGGGCAGCTATGGAAGACACAACTTCCCACCCACAGGGCAGCTATGGAAGACACAACTTCCCACCCACAGGGCATCCATGGAAGACTCATTCTTCCCGCCCAATATTTATACCAGGGGCAGCCATGGAAGACACAACTTCAGAACCCCCACAGGGCAGCCATGGAAGACTCATTCTTCCCCTCCAATATTACCAGGGGCAGCCATGGAAGACACAACTTCCCACCCACAGGGCAGCTATGGAAGACACAACTTCCGAACCCCCACAGGGCAGCCATGGAAGACTCATTCTTCCCCTCCAATATTACCAGGGGCAGCCATGGAAGACACAACTTCCCACCCACAGGGCAGCTATGGAAGACTCATTCTTCCCGCCCAATATTACCAGGGGCAGCCATGGAAGACACAACTTCCCACCCACAGGGCAGCCATGGAAGACACAACTTCCGAACCCCCACAGGGCAGCCATGGAAGACTCATTCTTCCCCTCCAATATTACCAGGGGCAGCCATGGAAGACACAATTTCCCACCCTTAGGGCAGCTATGGAAGACTCAGTCTTCCCGCCCAATATTACCAGGGGCAGCCATGGAAGACACAACTTCCCACCCACAGGGCAACCATGGAAGACTCATTCTTCCCCTCCAATATTACCAGGGGCAGCCATGGAAGACACAACTTCCCACCCACAGGGCAGCCATGGAAGACTCATTCTTCCTGCCCAATATTTATACCAGGTGCAGCCATGGAAGACACAACTTCCGAACCCCCACAGAGCAGCCATGGAAGACTCATTCTTTCCCTCCAATATTACCAGGGCAGCCATGGAAGACAAAACTTCCCACCCATAGGCAGCTATGGAAGACTCATTCTTCCCGCCCAATATTACAAGGGGCAGCCATGGAAGACACAACTTCCCACCCACAGGGCAGCCATGGAAGACTCATTCTTCCCGCCCAATATTACCAGGGGCAGCCATGGAAGACACAACTTCCCACCAACAGGGCAGCCATGGAAGACACAACTTCCCACCCACAGGGCAGCTATGGAAACACAACTTCCCACCCACAGGGCAGCTATGGAAGACACAACTTCCCACCCACAGGGCAGCCATGGAAGACTCATTCTTCCCGCCCAATATTTTACCAGGGGCAGCCATGGAAGACTCAACTTCCAGAACCCCACAGGGCAGCCATGGAAGACTCATTCTTCCCCTCCAATATTACCAGGGGCGGCCATGGAAGACACAACTTCCCACCCACAGGGCAGCCATGGAAGACACAACTTCCGAACCCCCCACAGGGCAGCCATGGAAGACTCATTCTTCCCCTCCAATATTCCCAGGGGCAGCCATGGAAGACACAACTTCCCACCCACAGGCAGCTATGGAAGACTCATTCTTCCCGCCCAATATTACAAGGGGCAGCCATGGAAGACACAACTTCCCACCCACAGGGCAGCCATGGAAGACTCATTCTTCCCCTCCAATATTACCAGGGGCAGCCATGGAAGACACAACTTCCCACACACAGGGCACTATGGAAGACAAACTTCCCACCCACAGGGCAGCTATGGAAGACTCATTCTTCCCGCCCAATATTACAAGGGGCAGCCATGGAAGACACAACTTCCCACCCACAGGGCAGCCATGGAAGACTCATTCTTCCCCTCCAATATTACCAGGGGCAGCCATGGAAGACACAACTTCCCACCCACAGGGCAGCCATGGAAGACCATTCTCCCGGCCAACATTACCAGGGCAGCCATGGAAGACACAATTCCCACCCACAGGGCAGTCCATGGAAGACTCATTCTTCCCACCCCACTTGGCAGCTATGGAAGACACAACTTCCCACCCACAGGGCAGCTATGGAAGACTCATTCTTCCCGCCCAATATTACCAGGGGCAGCCATGGAAGACACAACTTCCCACCCACAGGCAGCCATGGAAGACACAACTTCCGAACCCCCACAGGGCAGCTATGGAAGACTCATTCTTCCCGCCCAATATTACCAAAGGCAGCCATGGAAGACACAACTTCCCACCCACAAGGCAGCTATGGAAGACTCATTCTTCCCGCCCAATATTACCAGGGGCAGCCATGGAAGACACAACTTCCCACCCACAGGGCAGCCATGGACGACTCATTCTTCCCCTCCAATATTACCAGGGGCAGCCATGGAAGACACAATTTCCCACCCACAGGGCAGCCATGGAAGACTCATTCTTCCCGCCCAATATTACCAGGGGCAGCCATGGAAGACACAACTTCCCACCCACAGGGCAGCCATGGACGACTCATTCTTCCCGCCCAATATTACCAGGGGCAGCCATGGAAGACACAACTTCCCACCCACAGGGCAGCTATGGAAGACACAACTTCCCACCCACTTGGCAGCTATGGAAGACACAACTTCCCACCCACAGGGCAGCTATGGAAGACTCATTCTTCCCGCCCAATATTACCAGGGGCAGCCATGGAAGACACAACTTCCCACCCACAGGGCAGCCATGGAAGACACAATTTCCGAACCCCCACAGGGCAGCTATGGAAGACTCATTCTTCCCGCCCAATATTACCAAAGGCAGCCATGGAAGACACAACTTCCCACCCACAAGGCAGCTATGGAAGACTCATTCTTCCCGCCCAATATTACCAGGGGCAGCCATGGAAGACACAACTTCCCACCCACAGGGCAGCCATGGACGACTCATTCTTCCCCTCCAATATTACCAGGGGCAGCCATGGAAGACACAACTTCCCACCCACAGGGCAGCCATGGAAGACTCATTCTTCCCGCCCAACATTACCAGAGGCAGCCATGGAAGACTCAATTTCCCACCCACACAGGGCAGCTATGGAAGACTTATTCTTTCCGCCCAATATTACCAGGGGCAGCCATGGAAGACACAACTTCCCATCCAATATTACCAGGGGCAGCCATGGAAGACTCATTCTTCCCCTCCAATATTACCAGGGGCAGCTATGGAAGACACAACTTTCCACCCACAGGGCAGCCATGGAAGACTCATTCTTCCCACCCCAAATTACCAAGGGCAGCCATGGAAGACACAACTTCCCACCCACAGGCCAGCCCATAACCCTCTGTGCAGTCTAGTCTGGCAGCCTGTGTGCGCACATGCGTTTTTTGAATCAAGAATGTCTTCTAATCGCAAGTTGTCGCGGTTCTCTCTCAATATACGCTTCTGGTCTCATCCTAGACCACTGATGGGCTGATGCGTGTACAACTTCTTCAGGATGTAGTGATGCATGATGGGAACGACCGACTGCGATTGGAGCAGTGCATACAATCACTAACATGTACACACACGATATGATAATGTGTGTAGGCTTCATGGGTAATGTGTACGATCTTTTTAAACCAAAGTTGCAAGAAGAATGTTGCAATCGAGCCCAATTTTAAAGTACAAGGCAAACAATGCATGTAACATTCAACATTTTGTAAATTACTTGGCTAATGGACGGTAAAACTAAGACATATCATGTGACGCGCTCTAAACCAATCAAAAGGCAGAATATTTGTAAGGGGTGTTATAAATTCAAATATCTCCATGTGCATTTTCGGGTCAAATCGGACCTAGATTTGTGATTAATTATGTATAATTTAACCACTCCATTTTTGACATGAATTTACAGGGCATTGAGGCACTAGGTAACTCCAGATAGACTGTCCGTCTGAGTAGGGAGAAATTGTGGATAAGGCGCATAAAGACCATTCAGCCACATGGTTTGAACATCCAAGAAGGAAATGACTAACAACCTTTTGTCTTTGCCTTCTCCCTTTCCCCCACAGATATCCATATTTTTAGTCTGCCCATTAACTAATTATTTACTTTTCTTCCAACCTTCCATTTTTTCCTTTGTGTTTCCAACTTCTTGTGGTCTAGCCATCCCCTTCCCTCCAACCCCCCCCCCCTTGTCGTCATAATCCCTGCTTACCCCTGCTCTTTCTGAATGCGTCTTGCTATTTCTCTCCACTCTCTCTATTCATGTTTCTCCACTTGACTGCTTTTGTCCCCCTTGTATGCAAGTATGTGTGTTGTCTTGTCATTTAGCCTTCGGGAAAGACTCTGCTAGGGTCGAAACGTCAGGCCACTAACTGATTTTTTGCAATTATGTATAATTTAAGTAAGACAAATATTTGTGTAAAATAAATTAAGTCAAAATGAACTATTTTTTGTTGTTGCTGCAGAGGAGGTAATTTGCATGTACAGTTTTGTTATTGTGTTGAAAGGGAAGGGGAAGTTAACTATTAAAAAACAAAAACTCTAAAATAATGGCTGGCTTTCTTAACTCAATATTTTACTTCACATTATTTCCTGGATTGAGGCTTTATTAAGCTGAGTGTCTTACACATTTGCAAGTTTGGTTTGAGTTGACGAGTGACCCGTAAGGATCTCTGGTTTTCATATCAATGTGAAGACTGCAGTTTGCTGTTATTTGATCGCTCATTCTACACGTATCAACAGCTACAATGTTTCTGCTCATTCTTGTTATAATTTTTCGGGTCAAATCGAAACTAGATTTGTGGTTAATTATGTATAGAAAAATATTTGTGTAAATTTTTGTTGTTGTTGCTGCAGAGGAGGTAATCTGCATGTACAGTTTTGTTTTTGTGTTGAAAGGGAAGGGGAAGTTGACTATTAAAACAAAGACCCTCTAATTTATGTCTGGCTTTCTTAACTCAATATTTTACTTCACATTATTTCCTGGATTGCGGCTTTATTAAGCAAGTATGTGTGTTGTCTTGTCATTTAGCCTTCGGGAAAGACTCTGCTAGGGTCGAAACGTCAGGCCACTAACTGATTTTTTTGCAATTATGTATAATTTAAGTAAGACAAATATTTGTGTAAAATAAATTTAGTCAAAATGAACTATTTTTTGTTGTTGCTGCAGAGGAGGTAATTTGCATGTACAGTTTTGTTATTGTGTTGAAAGGGAAGGGGAAGTTAACTATTAAAAAACAAAAACTCTAAAATAATGGCTGGCTTTCTTAACTCAATATTTTACTTCACATTATTTCCTGGATTGAGGCTTTATTAAGCTGAGTGTCTTCTATATTTGCAAGTTTGGTTTCAGTTGACGAGTGACTCGTAAGGATCTCTGGTTTTCACATCAATGTGTAGACTGCAGTTTGCTGTTATTTGGTCGCTCATTCTACACGTATCAACAGCTACAATGTTTCTGCTCATTCTTGTTATGACATTGATCTGTGGGTCACGTGGGATGTCAAATTTCAAGAGACACCCAGTTGACACCCTTGCCTTGACGGGACAAAATGTCACATTGAGCTGCAGACTGCAACATGTACCGGTAGTATGCAATGATTACGGGGACAACAAATATCTTTTGCATTGGAAACGTTCAACAACGATTACATTTTCATCGCAATCGCACATTTCAAGTGGCATCAATTTGTATGATCGTTCCTCAATAAGATTCAAAATCGCAATAAGTGGTTGTACGTGGACTTTACACATACAGAACGTCAGAGCAAATGATGAGGGATATTACAGATGCTATATCTACAACTACAAGGCTCAAACACTGTCTCTACCAGTAACCGAAGACTCTGATGTAGCGAGACTGACTGTAATTGATCCGATAGATACTACTGTCATACCGTCTCAGATTGATAGACACGTGGGTCAAAATGCAACATTTCGTTGCCAAACCCGACCAATCATTGAAAATAAACTTAATTACACCTGGCTTAAACATCACGGTCGCTCTTGGCAAAACGTTTCGACGGAAGATAAAGTCATTGCATTTAGTGATGAAAATAAAAACATGACAATGCTGAGATTGACAATGAGGGAGAACGGCACTGCAGTGAAATGTATGGTGTTCAAAGGATCCATGTCATTTACTGGGAAGACTATTAGTGGCTTGTTAATTGTTCACCAGGACGAGGTTACCATGGAAACCAAAACAGGTGACATGTCGACATCTCAAACGACCACTTCTGAATCACCGACCAGCAACCCTGCAATTAGCAGCACCGAACCCGTACCGAGAGATCCATTAGACCGTCAATTTATCCCATCTGCACCCCAGACCTCATCCCCTCTACCGACCAAGAAGCAACATCCTGATCCTGACAGTAACAACCCTTCTTCAGGATCTACGGACTCTACAGTCATCTTAGTAGGAGGAGCTGTAGGAGCTGGTTTCTTAGTTCTCCTCATTGTAATCCTCCTGTACTTTCTTGTCTTCAGAGGACGATCTCAATCCAAGACTATTGATAGCCGTAAATCTCACACACCTCAAGATGATGGAGGAGAAAGTGATGCAGACGGGATATCAGAAACCCAACTGCACGGAGTCACTCCGAGGTGTGATCAAGAAAATGACCACACTAGCTCTGCAGGCGATAGGTCAGTTGAGTCCACGAGGGAAACAGTTACTGTAGTAGTGACATTGGACTTACACCAGCAGGCAGAGACAAAACATGATCGGCACAATGTGGATAAACCTTTGTCCACTGAAACTGATGGATCAGTCAAGGATGGGAAGAAACGTAATGATAAACAGAATCATCTTGAGTCCATGTATGCTGTGGTGGATAAAAGTCACGCCAAAAGTAAGACACTGGGCGCCATTTCCACTGAGAAGGCGTCTTGGAAAGTCTCCGGAGACAGGAAGGATGGATGGGAGCTGAATCATGGAACAGACATTGCTCAGACCTTGAGTAGTTATTCCAAACATGAAACTCCGTCTGAGCATCAGAAATCAACCGTCGCTGTGAAGGATTCGCCGGTACCAAGACGCGTTGTTGACCGCCAACCGTCCGGTCAGAAACCCCCCTGCGTCATTCCGTACCATCTCTCCAAACGCCGAGCGGGCACCACGACCCAAGCCATGGCCGGGCAAGAGCAGACTGCAGACCGTGGTGAGGACGGTCTCGTCAAGGATGACCCAAGACAGAGGAATGTGGAAGGTCTGATCTACGCTGACTTGGATCTATCGCGAGGATCGGCAAGAATCATCAACCTGGAGGAGGAGACGGTTTATGCTGACATTGGATACAAGAAGGTGCTGTAAATCTTCGATGTTAGGGGGGAAACCACGCCCTAAATGGCAATGTAACTTCAAATTCAAAATCAACTTTCGAATAATTAATGGTTAAAAATGCTCAGCACTTTATTTGACAAAATATTGTAATATAATTTTTTGGGGTGAATCTAGATAGTTTTTCAAGGGAAGATCATATACAAATGGAGAAGTTAAGAGTAAAAGTTATTACATTTAACAAACTACACAGAAAGAATACAATTCTGATACATCGTGTGCGGATTTAGTGTCTGACACATCAAGCATTGCATTCACTATAGATAAAGTACACATTACTCAGTTACAAGTTAAAAGTTAAAGATATCGATTTACTCACTAACATGAGTTAACCTTTTTTTATATTCGTAGAAATAATTTTCAAAACATATATTATCATAAATATCTTTTGTTCAATTTGTTTTCATCGGATTGAGAATATTTGCTTGGAATTGTTTCCTTTATAAGATTCATATTGAATGATGCTTTATTTGATTGAACATCACTCTTACAGAAGCAGGTGATGTACAAAGCTAGAACCAATCAGATAAATACCTGATTGAAGCTGATGTGAAAACAATGAAGTTAGAATAACTAAACTCACTTGTTTTCAAATCGTAACAAACTGAATGCTTAATACAGATCTTACTGCACTTAGTTTTGTTGTACACCAAAACTGATATTCTAAGCCACGCTTTGCTGGCTCAATTGATACAAAAACATGTCTTTGTGATGAACACGGAATTAACAAAGAACAGAATAATTCCTTAAAATTTGTTATTTATAGTATTTATTCGGAAATGTACTTATTGGCTTAGACAGACTACAAAACACGGAACAAGGAAATGTGGAATATTATTTCATATAACAACCAAAACCAGGGAAACACACTCCAATGTTATTATTTTGTTGTAGATTGTTGTTGCAACAATTTTTTTTTTTTTTTTTAATATATATTTTTTTATGTCCCCCCAAAAAATATTCCTCCAGTTTCATACGACTCTTGACATGTAGAGAAAACAGAAATACTTAAGCACAATGAGATCTTACCAGGCTAAATGGAAATTCATTTATTCATAGTAATTGATTTTATTTGGGTAATATTGTTGTTGTTCATGTATACCACTATAACCTCTACAGCTCTTTGGCTCGTAATAGACTTTGCAAGTCTCGAGAGTATTCCAACTTCCGGGACCAAAGATTTGTCCCAACCATTTTGAGTTTTATGAGTACGCGATTCTGTTTGTTGAAGAGAATAAGACTTGACCTCCGTTTAAGGTTATTTTTAAAACCGAAGATTTGATTTCATAAAAAAATACAGTCTTCGTTCAAATTGTTTTCTCGTTTTCAATACTCGAGAGACTTGCACGGTCTATGAAAGCCGTGTGCATCCCACTAATAAGGGAGAAAACAGAGCTACGACCTCAAAGCTATTTTAGGCCCTAAATAATACACACTCGAGAGACAAATGAGAGAGTAAATTGTAAAAATGTTGCCCAAATTGTGACCAGGGGTTGACTTCCAACTTGAGATATTTTGGATGACACAGGCCCTGAAGAATTGTGCTATTTGCCGAGAGATGTACGGACATTTTTTTCATGATAAATGCTCGGACATTTTGGAAGTTTACACATGAGTCTGGTAGTTTATTTAGTGGGGTGTACCCACCAGGCACTCCATGTAGTAAACGGTGCCCGGATAAGAATATTTACTACGCGTATATTATCAACAAAGTTCTTAGCTAAGACACATGGGCGAGAACTACCTTGACTTCTTGTCTGCAAATTACCACGTCCGCAACAGCTCCTTAAAGAACAAGTCACTATTGAGACAGCTGTCACCGACCAATGGGTTTTTAATCTGCCACCCCTGGAAACAAAAACCACTGGACCTACAATTTCAGTTTATCCTGTAATGGGGCATCTGTCAACACCTCAAAGTGGAATTGCAAACATTGCTGCCCAATTTAGCCTGGGGTCAGGGAAAAACAGCTAGTTAGTCCATCAGCGCGTGTCTTGGGGATTGCTGTCCCTATACAGTATTTAATGGTTTAAAAGTGTTTTAAATATTTTCTTTCAAAAATTAAATAAATACTATCGACATCTCCTCAGGATACTTCTAGCATCCATAAAAATTAGAAAAAGCATAAAGAAAGTAATTTTTCCACATTCTGAACTCAATTATGATATGCAAGAACCTCATAGGGACTGCAATCACTAAGCACCGAGTCCATGTGCGCAAAATATAGGGGGCGCTTTCCAGGGTTAAAGAGCTACTTTTCGCTCAAGTACTAACTGTTTAAAGTTATCACGTCGGTTTGTTTTTGTAAAGATGGACATTGAGTCCAACAAGCCTGCGTAGATGACGTTTAAGTTACCACTGTGGAACGAAGGAATGGACTCTTCAAAATTATGCGTAGAATGAGTTTAACGACCAAATAGAAGGTCTATAGTCATTGTATACACTCGGCATGAAGGCAAGAAAATAAAGTTAAAAGGTATACCCAAAGTTTTAATTGGGTCATTTTATCTAAAAGATAATCATTTATGCGAGAAGGAAGAAGAAAGAGTAAGAAGAAAAAGAAGAAGGGAACCCCTCAACCCCAAAAGAAAAACCCAAAACCAAAAACAAAAGAAAACAAACAAACTAACAAAACACTGTCACTAGATTTGTTTCGGTAGACTCAAATTAGTCCGTGAAGTCTGACTTATTCTAAATTACAAAGACAAACATATGAAGTGCGAAATGGAAAGAACCTGTAACCTCAGCCCAGGTCTTCTCAATTGTCAAAATAATTAGCTATCAAAGTTTTCTTATTGTAAAAACACAAAAAAGAGAGTTTTGAATATTGAGGGTGAAGATGTTTTTCAATAAACTTATTGTAAGGAGAATAAGTTATAGACACATGAGTCGGACTCGAACCCACGACCATTCACATACTAAAACATAGTCTGAAGCGTTAGACCACCGGGATCACCCAGTGACGAGAGCCGAACTGATGTCAATAGTGCATCCAGGAAAACATTGCAATTTTCAACGTTTTTAAACGTTGAGACAAAATCATGGCAAAACATTTCTAGCAGTGTGTTTGGACAATAAATATGAAGGAATACAAAAAACAAGAGTAATAGCACACTGACCTAAAATTCATGTAGGTTATTCATTCATCTTTGGAAATAATAAAGCCAGAGCTTGTGTAACAACAAATGGCAAAACCCATTATGTTTACAATTTTATAATTGTTAACAAATAATTTAAAATGATAGCAAATCTTTTTCCTTTCTCAACATAACTGGTTTGTTAAACCACAAGAATAATCATTTTACAAAAAAAAAAAAATAATAAATAAATAAATATATGTCTAATTTTATGGAAAATTGTGTTAAATGAGGACGAGGAACCAAAAAATTTATAATACCAAGACAGAAATCTAAATAGAACCATTTCCTGGATTGAGGCTATATAATTGCTGGATTTCCTACGCATTTCTAAATTTGAATAAAGTTCTCGTCAGGATCTCAGGGTGCAGTTTGTTGTTATTTCATCGCTCATTCTACACGTATCAACAGCTACAATGTTTCTGCTCATTCTTGTTATGACATTGATCTGTGGGTTGGGTGAGGCCACACTTTTCCAGACTCACCCAGTTGACACCCTCGCCATACCGGGAGGAAGGGTATCCTTGAATTGTACACTTCACAATATACAATGTAGAGATGGAACTTATGTGTTACTATGGCAACGAGGAGTGACCACAGCACCAGAAAACAATAGTTTCATTTTTAACGGCACTTCAACATATAGAGATTTCAGTGGGATGGACAGGTGCAGTGTATATTCCTATCGCTGTACGTGGACTTTATTCATATGGAATGTGGATCCATTAACCGATGGCGGCAGATATTACAGCTGCTATGTATACAACATGCAAACTTCTTCACAAATAGCGGATGAATACTCCCGAGTAGCGAGACTGACTGTAGTCGATCCGATACATACCACTGTCATACCGTCTCAGATTGAGAGATTCGTGGGTCAAAATGCAACGTTTCGTTGCCAAACTAATCGTTTTACTGGGTACGATCTAGAATACAATTGGATTATACAAATGAAAGATGCGGAAAAGTCAAGAGTAGAGAAGACAGACGGAATGGTTGAATTTGAAGAAGATGAGAAGATCATGACATTGAGGTTAGATATGGGGATGAATGGTTCTACTGTGACATGTAAAATGCGTATTAAGGGATCAACGTCATTCAAATGGGCTACAAACGAAGGTAGGATAATTGTTTCGCCTAATGAGGAAAACATTGAAACTACAACAGACTTGGTGACAATAGATACACTTTCATCTCAAATGACAATAGAACAAACACAATCACTAACAGATTCTCCACCTCTCGGCAACATAGAACCCTCGCCAAGTGATCCGTTAAATCGACAGTCTACCCCATCTGCACCCCTGACCTCATCCCCTCTACCGACCAAGAAGCAAGATCCCAATCCTGACAGTAACAACCCTTCTCTTCCAGCTGAGGAAGCCATGGAGACCACATCAGAAATGGTAATACTAGACCGACAGTCTACCCCATCTGCACCCCAGTCCTCATCCCCTCTACTGACCAAGAAGCAAGATCCCGATCGTGACTGTAACAACTCTTCTTCACGATGTACGGACTCTACAGTCATCTTAGTAGGATGGTCTGTAGCTGCTGTCTTCATCTGTCTCTTCATCTCATCACTGCTGTACATTGTCGTTATCAAAAGACGATCCAAAGCCAATCATAATTTAACCCGTGTAGTTCAGACAACTCAAGATGAAGATGCAGAGGCGTATGAGGAAATGGAAACCCAACTACACGGGCAAGCTGCTTCTACTGGCCATAAAGAAACTGCACCATCCAGCTACCAAGAACTGGTTTTCAAATAGACTTCATTTTAAAGAACGGGTTTATGCTGACATTGGAAACAAGAAGACTGTGGGTAAGCTGAGGGAGGGGAATGCAAGCCACGCCCCTCGGGCAGTCCCAGACTAGGTTGACTCAGTTACAAGGTGACTTGTACACAATAATTTATGAATAAGCTTTAATACACAATACTGGTTGGGAAGTAATAAAATCACAAATCACAGATCAGATTGAATTGACTTGAATATCCAATAGCAAATGAGAAGTAGCCATTGATTAAACTAAAGCGAAAGGTTTTGAAAGTTTGTTAATAACCAAAATGATAAAAGAAAGTGGAAAACAGCAACAGACAAAGTAAAACAAATGGTCTTTTGTTTACAATTAACTATAATGTTATAAATTAAACTAAAAGCAACATCACAATGGATGAATTATACATATGGAATAAGGTTCAAATTGAGGCACAAGGAAGACGCAGCTTTGATTGGCATAGCTTGTTACGACATGATAATAACTCAAGTATGACCACTTCTTGTAATTAGGCCTGCGCTAAACGTCGCACGTTTGTCGTGTCGAACTCAAACAGTTGTAAAATTAGGAATTAAATTCGACAAAAGAGCGACGTTTAGCGCAAACCTTTTATTGAGTGTGCCGCTACCGTGTAGCACGGCAGGGCTTGCCGTGCTACACGGTAGCGGCACGACACGGTGACAAACGTCGCGCTCTTGCCGTGTCGAATCAAACTAAAAACATTTGAGTTCGGCTCGGCAAAAGTGCGACGTTTAGCGCAGGCCTAAGAAACAATAGAACCTTTAGCAAAGCACTGGTGGAGAAAATCAAACAAAAACATTGCACGGCTCAGTAAACATGGTTTGGTTACTTTACACTTCAGTGACAATATGATAAAACCATTCATCCGTTTTGCATTTGAATTTGCATTTACTACTGGTGACGTCATGGATTTGATAATCCTTGATAAGATTTAATTGTTAATATCATTTAGTTTTAAATTGTTTATGACATGCCTCCATCAAACATGCCTCCCTCTTTTTGGTTGATTAAGAATTGTATGTAAAAATTCATTTACCACAAGATTTAAGGAGTTATCAATGATTTGATAATCCATACACAATAATCCAGGAAGTATGGACGGTGTTGCAAATCTTTTAAAAAATAAAATAAAACAATTCTGGACATCTGCTCCAGTTACATACACAGGATGTATTTAGTCGCATATGGATAGAGAAGATATGTTTTAATAACCAAACCATAATGTTTAACGACGTACTCGGATGACATTAATGGTGGGATCAATTTTCTAAATATTTTACCTTAAAGGGTATTATACAGGTTGGTAAGGAAACAAGAATCATCGCTGTTTCATTGTATTCTGAAAGCTTACTGATTGTGAAGTATAATACGCGAACGATTTCTTTCGGGAAATAATTCCCTCTTAAATGAAGTTCAAGAAAAATGCATCTGAAACCAAAATTAAGGACAATGTGTTTATATGCTGAAGAAAGTGCAAGGTTTTTCAATAATGTCTCCTGAATCACACAATGGATTATGCCCACATTTTCACATGTTTGTTATGTCATGTATTCGGCTCATCACACAAAACATGAACACTGTCTGCGACTATTTTATAAGCTCTACCAATCCTGAATAATACAGATTTCCCTAAACTCAACAAAACAAAGCAAATAGGCCTAGTGTTTAATTTTAGGTGCAAGAAGGTAGATAATCTTTTGACAAATCCAGCCTATATTATTACAGGCGTTAATATTGATACTGTGCAAAGTCACAAATACCTTGATACATCCATAGATAGTAAGCTCGATTGAAGTGAACATTGTCAATCGCTTATTAAAAAGGGCAAACAGAGGTTGTATTTCCTGCGTAAATTACGCTTTTTTCGAGTTGATAGGGTATTAATGACTCATTTTTACATCTCGGTAATACAGAATGTTATTGTACATGATTGTGTTGTCTGGTATAATGGAGCTAGGAAAACAGACAAGGATAAACTTAAAATTTTGGGGTAATTAAACAAGATTCTAAGATTCTGAGAGTAGATATAAAATTGGATGGAATCTGCCAGGAGAAGGCACTATAGCCAATACTTAGGGTGTACTGGGAAATGATGATCAAGCCCTTAATTTCATACTTCAGAATGCTAGGCAGTGGTAGAAGATGGCTCAGGGTGACACCCTTGCCCTTAACTTTTTTTCAACCAGCCAGCAGGACCAGTTGGCTTGATTTTTAACTTTTATAAAATTGTTCATACCAATTGAAACAGTATCCTAATTTTCTATCGTCGCTATTTCAATTCAATTAATTGCAATGTCAAGTTAACTGCATTGATAGCCAAACTTGACTATGTTTAGACAGTTATTGTGTTCGTCAGGATGATAACTTAACTTAACACAGGTCAGATTTGTCAGAAGCAAATTTTAAATGATCTTTGGATAGTTTCAGTTTATGGTTCCAGTAACCAAAGACAGCACCAGCACTCAAACATACTCAAAGTATTTTCATGAGACAAGTACATTTTTTATGAAAAAAAAACGTTTGTGGCTAATTAAAACAAATCACTTTATAACCGACTCGATAAAAAAACATGAACTTGTTATTGATGATAGTCATTAATCTACGGTACCGAAGAGGGAGAGTTACGTACGATCGCTAGCTAGAGTAATTTTACCTACCTTTTAATGCACAAAAGCTGCAGTTTTATTTGAAAACTTTTCTTATATCAATCTTTTATCTTGTTGCATGTAACGAAACATTTTTCCTTTTTAGTACTAATCAAAAAATAAATAAATAACGTTTAGGATTACTATATGTGTCCATTCCATACATTGTTTGTTTTAAGTAAAGTTGGTATTATCTTCATAGAATAATCGAGTTGAATTTAATTGAAAAAAAAAATGGAGACTGCATTTCATTTTCTTTCAAGTCATTTCAAATTGTGTATATTGTTGTTGTTGTTGTTGTAGTTGTTATTGTAGTTGTTTGGGTTGTTTGTTTGCTTGTTTGTTTGTTAATTGGGGAAACAAAACAGGAACAATTTGATAAAAGACTAAAATTCGGATTGCATTTATTATTGTAGAGGTAATTACTTGCAGTATTTGGTTTTAATTGTCTCTTGATCTGTCTTTCTTTATTATGTAAAATATTAATTATTTAAACGATTTCAACAATATATTCATAAGTTTAGTTCATGTTTGTTAATGTCAGAGTTTTGTTTAACAAGTCGTTTTTTTTACACATGATCCACGAGGTCTCAAATAATGTGTTTAATGTTAAACTAATATTTCATAGATAGTCAAGGAAGTAAAGACAATTATAATTCATTTTAGAAATATGTAGATTAATACTGGAGATTGTTTCCTTGATTACTTCAGTTCTATACACGTGGTATTGCATGCAGATCAAAGAAGCAAATATTATAAGTAACAAAACCTTAACTATTAAGCCTAATGACGTACTCGGATACATTGAAGAATTATTGTGATTAAAAAAATACTAAATACAATACTTTATTGTCTTTATTGCCTTATAGTCTGCTGTCAATCCATAATGTCAGTTGGTTTGTTCAATAGTCAGGCTACCAAGCTACCGTTTTACTTTGAGACGCGTTATACATATATTGTTTACATAGTTGTTTACAAATTTGTTTTTTATCATCTCATTTTACAGGCAGGATATAAAGATTCAAATATGAAATAGAAAAGAATACAAAAAGGGAAAATAAACAGAGATGGCAGGCCTAAACATTTGCCTTAAAAGCTAAAAGCTTGTCTGGATGCGTTTCAACTGCAATGTAAAGTAGAAATAAGACATACAGGATGTCAGATACAGATCAGGGAAGTACTAATAATCAAACAATAACAAATGTCAAATGATGACTCATACCATGAATGTTGTGATCGTTGTACTATGTGCCTTTGACATGGGCTGATTTCATTCACAATGTTGGTTTGATTTCATTCACAATGTTGGTCTGATTTCATTCACAATGTTGGTCTGATTTCATTCACAATGTTGGTCTGTTTTCTTTCACAATGTTGGTCTGATTTCATTCACAATTTTTGGTCTGAATTTCATTCACAATGTTGGTCTGATTTCATTCACAATGTTGGCTATTTATTTCAAAAATGTTGGTCTGATTTCATTCACAATGTTGGTCTGATTTCATTTCACCAATGTTGGTCTGATTTCCAAAAAAAAAATTTTTTAAATTTTGTTAAAAAAATTTGTTTTTTTTCAAAAATTTTTCAAAACCGACACAAAAAACCCTATTTTTTTTATTGGGGCACGGGAAAAAAAATTTTTGTTTTTAAATTTTCCAAAGGGGGGGTTTTCCCCATCGGGGAAGGGGGGGGACAAAAAAAAAAATCTAATAAAAAAAATTTGGGGGGGGGGGACCCCCAAAAATTTTTTGGTTTGGGGGCCCCAAAACCCACTTTTTTTTTCCGGGGTTTTTTTTTTCCAAAAAATTGGGGTTTTGGGGTTTTTTGTTCAAAAAATGCAATGTAAACTTGAAAGGGGACTTAAATTTTAAAATTTCCCAAGAATTTAAATATTTTTTTATTTTTAAAAAAGAAAAAGGGGGGGGGATGGAATTAACCCCAAAAAAAAGGGGGAAAAAAAAAAACCAAATTTTTTAAAACACCCCAACCCCAAAATTTTTGGGGAACTTTTCCTTTTTTTAAGGAAAAAATTAACTACCCCTTTTAAAAAGGAAAAAAGGTTTTCTTTGTTTTGGGAAAAAACCCCAAAAATTTTCCCGGAATTTGGGGGGCCCAAAAAAACTTTCCCTTGGGGAAAAAGGGGAAAACTAAAAGTTTTTTGCTATTTTAAAAAAAACTGTTTTGAAAGGTTCCCCTTTCAAGGGGAAATTTTTTTTGGGGGAAAACTTTTTTCCCCCCCTTTTAAAATTTTTTTGAACCTGAAATTTTCGTTTCCCAAAATTTTTTTGATTTTTGGGTTTTGGCCTTTTTTCCCCCGGGGAAAAATTGGCCTTTTGGGGCCCCCAAGGAAATGGGGGTTGGAAACCCGCTCCCCATTTTGGGGGGAAACCCCCCTTGGGGGGGACAGTTTTTTTGTTTTTTTTTCTGGGAAAAATTTTTTAACCCCCGTATTCAGTATTCAACTTTCCCCACGAAAAAAATTTTTGTTGTACATTTTTTTTTTTTTTTTTCCCAAAAAAAACCCATTTTTTTTTTCCAAAAAAAAAAATTTTTGGGGGGGGCCTTTTTCGCCTTAAAAAAAAAATTTTTTTTTTCCGGGGAAGTGTGTTTTTGGGGTTTGGAAAAGTCATTTCCGGGGGTTTGGGGGTTTTTTTTTAAAAAGGGCCATAGTGTTTTTAACCCCAATTTTTCAAAATTTTTTGATTGGGGAAGTTCCCGATTTGAACTCTTTTTTTTGGGGTCTCTGGTTTGAAATTTAATTTTGTGAAGTTTTTGGGGTTTGGGGCTGTTTTCTTCATCTTTTCATTCAAAAACCTTTTTAACCCCATTTTAACCAAATTTTTCTTTTTCCAAATTTTTGGGGTTGGGGCCCAATTTTCGGGGGGTTTAGGTGGGGGCTACTTTTTTTCCGGGGGGTTTTCACCCAGTTAACCCCCACCCCCCCCACCCCCGGGGGAGGAAGGGGTATCCTTAATTTTTGTACATTAAAAAATTTTTTTAAAAAGGAAAGATTTTGGAAAAAAACTTATTTTTTTTACGGGGGAAAAACCGGAGGAGAAAACCCCCAAAACCAGAAAAAATTTTTTTTTTTCTTTTTTTAAAGGGAAAAAACTCAACCTCTAAGATTTCTTTTGGGGAATGGAGAGGCCCCGGGGTTTTCCGTTCCGCGGGTTTTTAACGTGGATATTAAAAATTTTAGGAAAATGGGGAAAACCCGGTTAAAACCGGGGGGCCAAAAATTTAAAACATTTTGGCTATGTCAAAAAGACAAAAAACCCCTTCTTAAAAAAAAAAAGGGGGGGATGTTTTTTTTCCCAAAGAAGGGGGGGGGGAAAGGGACTTAAAAAACCGGGGGAAAACATGAAAACTGTTATAACGTCTGGGGATTGAGGTTCCCCATGGGAAAAAGGGGGAAATTTTTGGGTTGGGGCCAAAATACCCATTTCCTATGTACGGCCCCCAAAAAACCCTTCCCAGTTGTTTTTTGGGGGAAAAAATTTTTTGGTTTTTTTACTTTTTTGGAATTTTTTAAAGTCCCTTTTTAAAAGGGATAAAAGGGGGTTTTTTTTAAAAAGGGGCCCCCACAAATTTTGGGGGGGGGAAAAATTTTTGTTTTCCCCCTAATGGGGGGGAAAAAAAAATTAAAAAACTAAAACAAAAAATTTTTTGGGGGGGGGGAAAAAAGGGGGGAAAAACCCAAAAACCCCCAAAACCCCCGGGAACAGTTTTCCCTCCCTTCTAAGGGGGGGGGGGGACGCTAAAAGGGCAAAAAACCGAGCGTTTTCCGTTAGAAAAAAAGGGGTTTTAAACCCAAAACTCCATAAAAACCCCCAAAACCCCCTTCATTTCCCTTTTTTTCCCCCCCGGGGCCCCCAAAAAAAAAAAAAGGGGATCCTGATCCCGAAAAAAAAAACCCCCTTTTTTTTGGGGGAATTTTTAAAGGGGGGAATCCCCATTTCATTTTTAGGGGGGGAAGTGGGCTGGGGGGGAGCGGGTTTTTTTTTAAAATTTTTTTTTCATCATTGTCCCCCTCCTTTTTTACTTTTTTTTGTCTTCGGGAGGGTTTTTCCCAAAAAACCCCAAAGGGGGACTTTTTAAATGGGGGACGAAAAAATTCCCCCACCCCCCCCTTTTTCCCAAGGGGGAGGGGGAGGGGGGAAAAGGGGTTTTTTGGGGGGGGAGGGGGATTTTTAAAAAACCCCCCAAATTTTGACGGAGCCCACTCCGGGTTTTTGGTGATAAAGGGGGAAAAGGGGAACCAAAACAATTTTGGGGGCAGGGGGGAAGGAAAAACCCCCCAGGGGGGAGTCCCCGGGGGAAAATTTTTTACAAAAATTTTGGGGGCCCCCATCGGACTTACCCCGGGGGGGGGCCCGGGGGCCCAAAAACGGGCCCCCAAAGGGGGGGGGAACAATGGGGGGAAAAAACCCCTCTGTCCACGGGAAAACGGGTTTGGATCGGGCCCAAGGAGGGGGGGGAAAAGCTTTTAAATTTTGAAAAAAACAAAAATCACCCTGAGGTCAATTTTAGTGTGTGGGGGGGTTTTAAAAAGTCGGGGGCCCCCCAAAATTTTTAAAAGGGGAATTTTTTTGGGCCCCCCGTTTTTTTCCACTGAGGGGAAATTCGGGGGGAAAGGGGTTTTTCCGGGGGGGGGGAAAGGGGGGGGGGGGGGGATGGGACACACGGGAATTTCGTGGAAAACGGGGAAAAACCCCCTAAAAAACCTTTTGGGAAGTTTTTTTTTCCCCAAACATGAAAATTTCCGTTTTTGGAAAAAAAATTCAAAAAAATAAAACCTTTTTGCTGGGGGGAAAGGGTTTTCGCCGGTACCGGAAAACGCGTTTTTTTGGGGACCTTTTCAATTTTTCCCGGGGGGGGTAAAAAAACCCCCCTCGCGTCATTCCCCCCCAAAATTCTCCCCAAAAAAACCCCGGGAAGGGGGGGCCACCGGGGGACCCAAAAACCCAGGGGGGGGAAAACGAGCAAACAACAGACCTTTGGGGGGGGGGGGGGGAAGGGGGGGGGGTTTTCCTCGCCAAAGGAAAAACCCAAAAAAGGGACAGAGGAAATTTGGGGGGAAAAGGGGGGTTCTGCTCTCCCGGGGGTTTTTGGGGGATCTTTCCGGGAGGGGGGGCCCGGGGGAATCAAAAAAAACCCGGGAGGAGGGGGGAAAGGGGGTGGTTTATGCGGGAAAATTTTTTTCAAAAAAAGGGGGTTTGAAAATTTTCTTCGATTTAGGGGGAAACCACACCTAAAGGGGCCAATGGGGGTTTTTAAAAAATTTTTCAAAAATCAACTTGGAAAAAAATTTTTCGGGGTTGGGGGGAAAAAAAACCCCCAAAATTTTTGGTTTTTTGGGGCTAAACAAAAAAGTTGTTTTACATGAAAAGCACTTTTTTTTAACCCCGGATACATAAAGGGGACAAATTGTAGAATTTTTTTGAGGGGGGATCGGCCCCCAGGGGGGTTTTTCCAAAAGGAAAATATTTAAAAAAAAAAAAAAATTTTACCCCCATTTTTGCAGGGAAATCTTTTTGGGTTTTTCAACGTGAAAAAAAAACCTACGAGCAAAAAAAAAAATTTTTTTCAATGGGGAAAATTGGGTTTATTCTTTTCTCACCCCAAATGGGCCCCCTCGGGGGGGACGAAATATTTAAGGGGGGGGTTTTTTCTCCCTTTCACCCTTTTCATTGGGGGGGGGAAAAAGGTTTTTTTTTTTCTAAATCTGGGGAAAAGGTATTTTTTTCCTTTCCCTTTTGGGGAATCCTGTTATTTAAAAAATGCCGGGCACTTCTTTTTTCCCAAAAATTTGAAAATAAATTTTTTTTGGGGGAATCGAATATTTTTTTTTAAGGGGAAATTTTAATTACAAAGGAAAAAGAATTTAAAGAGAAAAAAATAAAATTTTTTTAAAAAAAAACTTCACTTTTTCCAAAGTCGTAAAAAAAAATTTGAAGGCTTTTTTTAACGGGATTTTTATTTCACTTATTTTTTGGTTTTTAAAACCAAAAGGGATTTTCCCAAAAAGCTGGGGCTTTGGGGGCTGAAATTGTTTAACAAAAAAATAAATTTTTGTCTATGTAAAGAACAGGGAAAATTAAACAAAAAAAGCGGGAATTTTTATTTCCATACTTTTTTTGTTTTTTTTATAGTATTTATTGGGAAAAATTTATTAAATTGGGTTTTGGGAAAAGGTTCCCAAAACCCCAGGGGAACCCAAGGGGAAAATAGGGGAATTTTTTTTTTTCTTTATAAAAAAATCAAAACCGGGGGAAACAAAATTTAAAATTTTGTTATTTTTTTGGGTTGGGGAATTTTTTGTTTGGCAAAAAAAAAAAAATTTTTTTTTTTTTTTTTTTTTTTTTTTTTAAAAAACCGCCCCTTTTAAAAAAAAAATTTTTCCTTTCCAAAGCCCTTTTCATAGGGGCCTTTTGGGGTTTTTTGAAAGGGGAAAACAAAATGCAAAAACCCAACAAGGGGAGATTTTTACCGGGGAAAATGGAAATTAAATTTTTTTCCCAAAAAAAATTTTAAAATTTTTTTTTTGGGTAATATTTATTTTTGGTTCTTTTTTTACACCCCTTTTAACCTCAAAACAGCTTTTTTTTGGGGGCCTCGAAATAAAGCCCTTTTCCCAAAGTCTCGGGGGGGGGGGAGGGTTTTCCCGGAATTTTCCGGGGGCCCAAAAAGTTTTTTTCCCAAAAAAAACCTTTTTTTTTTTTTTAGGGTTTTACGGGGATTTTTTTTTGTTAAAATTTTATTTTTAAGTTTAATGAAATTTTAAAGGCAGTAAACATAAGGGCAATAGGGCGGGGGAAATTTAAAAATTTTTGCGTTTTTAAAATTTTGAAAGTTAAAAAAAAAATTTTTAACCAAATAAACCCAAAAAAAACCCGGGGGAAAAAAAGATTTTGGCCCCTTCCTTTTAAGGGGTTAAATTTTCGTAAACAATTAAAAATTTAATCCCAAAAAAATTTTGGAGGGATCTTTTTTACCCTTTTTTAAACCTTTACGAAAATTGAGGGCCCCTTTACCCGGGGTTTTTGGTTTTTGGGGCAAAGGGGGGTTTCAAAAAATAAGGGGGGGGGGTCCCGGTGGGCCCAAATATTTTTTAAATTTTTTATTTTGGGGGGGACTTTTTTATTTTTCAAGAAATTTTGTATAAAAAAAAAAAAACCAAAAAACCGGGAAGTTTTTTGGGTTTTTTTATAAAAAAAGTTTTTTCTTTTTGGGATTTGGGGTTTTTCCCTTTCGTTTTTCCAAATTACACCGGGGGGGATTGGGCCCGGACTAGGGGAAAGGGGCCGTTTTGCTGGGGGGTTTTCCCAACCCTAAAAAAAGGGGAGAAAAAGGGGAGGGGACGAAAACCTCCCAAAAAAAACAAATTTTGGTTTGGGGGCCCCTTTTAAATAATTATATTTTGATCCCAAATTTGAGGGGGCCCAAAAAACCCAGGAAAAAAAAAAAAGTGTAAAAAATTTTTTTCCCATTGTGTTTTTGGGGGTTTGGAGGGGCCCCTCCCCAAATAGGGTTTATTTTGGGGGGGAACGGGGCCCCCTGAAAAAAATTGGTTTTTTAATTTCCCCTGGGAAAATTTAAATAAAAATTTTTTTTTAAAAGAAAATTTTATTTTGGGGGGACTTTTGGGGGAAACTTTACAGGGGGGGAGTATTGGATTTTTATTTTTTTGGGGGGGGTTAACCCGCCGGGGCCCCATTTTCCGGGGTTGTAGGGGAAAGGGGGTTTCACAACCTTTGCACAATGGTATTTTTAAAAACGGCCCCCCCCGGGAATAAAAATATTTACTTTGGGAGAAATGGGAAATTTAAAAATTTTTGGGGGGGTTTTCCCCCGGCCGGGGGCCAAACCCCCTTTTGTAGGGACGCCCAAAACCCCTTCCAAAGTAGTAAAAAAAGGGGCGCCCCAGAAAAGGGAAATTTATTTACATGGGGATATGGGAAATTTATTTATTTTGGGGTTTTGAAAAACCCCGCCGGGGCCTTTTCCAAAGTAAGAGGGTTCAAAACCCCTTGCCCCCAATGTGGGTAAAGGGGCCCCCCCCAGTTTAAGGGGGGAATTTTTTTAACGGGGGGGGAGTTTAGGAGTTTTTTTTGTGGGGTTTTTTTACCCGCCACCCACACCCTTTTTTTAGGGGCCCGTCAAAAACCTTTGGGCCCCAAATGTATTTTAAAAGGGGGGGCCGCCCAGGATAAAAAAATTTACATGGGGAAGTATAGGAGTTTATTTTAGGGGGGTTTTTGAAAACCCCCGGGGGCCATTTCCTTTTTTTATACTTTTTTTCCCCCTTAGCACAATTTTAAGAAAAAAGGGGGCGCCCAAAAAAGAAAATTTACATGGGGGGGAGTATTGGAGTTTATTTAGTGGGGTGAAAACCCGCCCAGGGGCCCCCTTTGTATGAGGGCCCACTTTCCTTGCCCCCCAATGTGGGGTTAAAGGGGCCCCCAGAAAGAATTTTTTTTTACTAGGGAAAAAAGGATTTTTAAATTATTTGGGGGTGAAAACCCCCGGGGGGCCATTTTCCTTTTTTTAGGGGGCGCCCAAAAACCCGGGGGGCAAAATTTTGTAGTAAGGGGGGCGCCCATAAAAAAAAACTTATTCCCCCCTTTTTAAACGGGCTTTTAGTTTTTTTTTTATTTTAAAGGAAGGGTTTGGGGTGGGGAATTTTTACCTTTTTACCAGCCCCGAAACCCGGGGGGGCCCTAAAAGTTATCAGGGTTTGGTTTTTTTTTTTGAAAGGGGGAAAAGGGCCCAAAAGGGAGTTAAAAAAACCCCAGCGTAAAAGAATGGGGTTTTACAAAAAAACTTTTAAAAAATTAAATTTCCCGGGAAAAAAAACAAAGGGGGAATTTCCTTGTTTTAAAAAATTTGGGGGCTTTTAAAGGGAAATCCCCCCTTTAAAAAGGGGACAAAAAAAACTAAAATTTTTTTTTAAAGGGCCCCCACTGAAATACACTGGGGGGCAGGGGAAGGGGAAAAAGGGCCCAACCCATTTTTTTTTAAAAAGTTTTACAAAAGTTTTTTTTTGGGGTTCATTTTTTTCCAAAAAGGAAAAACCCAAAATTTTGGGGAAAAGGGAAGGGGAAAAAAGGGAAATAAAAAAGGGAAACCCGGGGAAAAGAAAAAAAATAAAAAATTCATTTTTACAAAAAACAAAGGGTTGAAAAAATGGGGGGAATTTGATGGGGAAAAATTTGGGGGAAGGGGAAAAAAAAAATAAATTAAAAAAACCCCCAAGGGTTAAAAATTAAAAATAGAACCTTTTCCCTGGTTTGGGGGGGGCTTTTTTAAAAATTTTTAGAAAAAAAATTTTCTTAGTCATAAAATCCCCGGGGGGGATTTTCGGGTTTCCCTTGATATTTTTTTTCGCTCATTTTTTACAACTTTTAAAAACCAGGCCCCAAAGGGTTTTCTGCTTTTTTTTCCCGGGGGTTTAAGGGGGCCCTTTGGGGGAAATCGGGGGTTTGGGGTCGGGGGCCGGGGATTTTTTTCCCCGGGAACCCCCCACCCAGGGGGGACCCCCTTTTTCCGCCTTTATTTGGGAGGAAAGGTGCAATTTTTTTATTTTTAACACCAGAACGGGGAAAATTGTGTAAAGGGGAACAAGGGGACTTTGGGTTCGGGGGGCGGGGCTTTGGTTTCCAAATCAAATGATCCCCGCCCTTTGGGAAAAGAAAACCCATTTTTTTTAAAGGGGCCCCAACCCGGGGATTTTTCTGGGGGGCCCAATTTTTAACCTTTTATTTGGAAGGTTTTTTTAACCCGGGGTTCCCTTTCTAGGGGGACTTTACAGGGGGGGATTTTTTTCCCACTTTACGGGGAATTTTTTAAAAAAAACATTTTAGACGAAAAAATTTTAAAAACCATTTGGTTTATAACAAAAAAGGGAAAATTTTTTTCCGGGGAAAGGTAGAAAAAATTTGACTTTTGGGTTTCAGGGGGTTTTTGGGGCCCTTTTTTTTTTCGAAAGTGCCTTTTGCGGATTTTTTTTAAACCCCCCAGGGGTAAAAAAAATCCTTTTTCCAAAGGGGTTGGGGCCCCCCCCTTTAAAAACTTTTGGGGGCGGGCAAAATTCTGGATACCCCTTGGAAATGTGAAAAACACAGGGAAGCTAGGGAATGGAAAAAAAAAATTTTTGGGGGAAAAAAAATACAAAAATTAAAAATTTTCATAATAAACGGGGACTTTTTTCGGGGACTTTGGCTTGGGGGTTTGGGGAAAAAAGAGTTTTGGAAAGGGTTTTTCCGGGTTTTCCCAATGCCCATTTCCCACAAGGGATTTTTTGGGGTTCCAGGGCCCCAAGGGGAAAGGGGCCGCAAGGGGCTTTTTTTTTTTGGGTTTTTCGGGGGAAAAAGGGAAAGCCAAAAAGCCTTGGACGAAATAGGGGGGGGGGGTTAACTTTCCGGACCCGTTTTCCCCTTTCTGGGGGGTTTTAAAGGAAGTTTTTCCCAAAAACCTTTTTCCCCAACAGCCCCAAACAAAACTCTTTACCCGGGGTCCCCACGTGGGCGGGGTTTTTTTTAAACCCCATTTTTTTCCCCTTTCATTTTTAATCCCCATGAACTTTTTTTTGGTTTTCCCAGGGGGGGGGGAACCGATTTCGCCCCAAGGGGGGGAACTACGATAGACGAAAAAATCTCACCCCCCCCCAAAAGATGATGGGGGGGGGGAAAAAAATTGATGCGGGGAGGGGAAAATTTTAAAAAAAACCAAACGGGCACGGGGGGGGTTTCACCCCCAAGGGGGGTTTTTTTTTTTCAAAAAAAAAAACCAACAAAAGCTCGGGCAGGGGGGAGGGGGGGGGGGTTGGGGTTCCCCGGGGGAAAAAACATTTAAACTGTACCGGTAGTTGACATGGGGCCCCGGGGGAAAGATTTTTTCGTATGCTGGGGTGGAAAAAAGGGTGGGGCGAAAAAAAAATTTAAACAACCCAATTTGGGGGGGCCCTTTTCCCCACTGGGGGTAGGGCGTTTTGGGAAAAAATTTCTCAAGGGGGGGGAAAAAGGATGGTTTTTCGAACCCTTAAAATTCCGGGGGAAACGGGGAAGGGGCTGCTCAAACCTTAAAGGGGATTTCTAAAAAAAATTTTAAAAACCATCGCTTTGGAAGGTTTCCCCCGCCCCCCCCGGGGGTTACCGGGAAAGGGCATCGATGGGGGGGGCCCTTTAAAAACCGCCCGGTTTTCCAAAAAAAACCCCCCCGAAAACATTCCGCCCAAATTTTTCCCCAAAACAATTAAAAAAACGAGAAAACCAGGGGCCCCAAAAACCCCAAAGGGCCCGGGGAAGCAACAGGGGGAAACCGGGTTTTTGGGGGGGAAATTGGGCCCCACCGCCTTTGGGGTAAAAAAGTTTTCCCTTTTACCCAAACCCTTGGGGGAACCCAATCTGGAGGGGGGCAAAAAGGGGAAAGAACAAAAACCCGGGGGAGGGGGGGGGAGGGGAACCCAAGATGGGGGGAAAGGGAAAAACGACTTTTTTGACTTTAAAAAAACTGGGAAGGGGGACGATTTTTTAACGGGGAAAAGGGGGGGGGACAAAAAAACCCCCAAGGGGCCCCTTTTTAGTGAAATTTTTGCCTCTTTTTAAAAAAACCTTTGGGGGGGAAATTTATTTTTTAAAAAAACCATGTTTTTCTAAAAAATTCTTTTTCCCCACCATTTTCACTAGTTTTTTTTTTGGGGAAAATAAAAAAAAAAGGGGCATTTAAATTTAAAAAAATTTGCGGTGTTCTCAACTATTTCCCTTTTTTTTTTTCCAAAAAGGGGGGGGGGAACAGTTGGGGCCTTTTGAAAAAATTTTTTTTTTGGGACCAGAAAAAAATGGTTTTTTTTTTTTTAACCCAAAGGGAGTAAACGGCGCTTTTTGTTTTCGTGAAAATTTTAAATCAAAAAAAAATGCCCCCCAAATTTGTAATGAAATAAAGATAACCCCTGTTAAAATTCCGTTTTTTTCCTTTATTAAAAATTCCCTTTTTCAATAAATTTTCCTTTCTGAAAATTTAGTCCCTTGGGGTTTTTTTTTTGATATAAAAAACCCAGTGGGGGATTTTTAAGGGGTTGCACTTTTGCGGGGCCCCCAAATTATTTTTTAAACCAAAACATATAAAAAGTTTTTTTTTTATTTTACAGGGGAATTTTAAAAAAAAAGGATTTTAAAAATTAAACCGGGAAAATTAAAAAAAGAAAAAAAAAATTTTTTTACTTCGGGAAATTTTTTTTCAGGAAACTTTTTAAATTTTTGAGGCGAAAACGGGGGGAAAAAATAAATTTTGGGGAAAAAAGGAATTAAATTATTTTTAAAATTTTTTGGGGAAAATTTTTAAATTGACAAACACATTCAGGGGGAAAAAAGGAAAAAAAATTTTGTCATTTTTTTTTGTTTTTTAGTTTTGTTGTTTTTTTTAAGAAAAAAGTTTTGGTGTTTTTTTCCAGTTTTAAAATTTTTTTAAAGGGACTCTCGACTTTTTGGAAAAGAAAAAAAAATTTGAAATACAAAAGGGAAAAATTTGGAGAAAAAAAACCGGGGCCCCCAATTTCATAGGGGGGCTGCTTAAAGGGCTAAAAATTTTTGTTTTTCATTTTTTTTGCAAAAGCAAAATTTTGGGGGCGGGGGGACCCCCAGCCCCCAAAAATTGTCCCAATTTTATATGGCGGGGTTTGGGCGGGTTCACCTTATTTCGGGGGGTTTAAAAACCATGATTTTTTTTATGTTTTGCTATTTTTATTGTGTTTAAAGGGCACCCTCTAGGGAAATTTGGGGGGGGCCCGCCCAATCGGCAATTCATTTAATTCATATTACTGGGGTTAGGGGGGAGGGAATTTGGGTAATATTTTTTGTTTTTCCCCACGAAAAACCCAAAAAAATCGTTTTTTTGACACGGGGAAAGGCCTTTTCCCCCAAAAAAAGGGGGGTTTTTTTCTCCTTTTTTCCGGGCCCTTGGGTTTGGGGGTTTGGGGGGTTTTCCGGTTTGGGGGGGCCTTCCGGGATTTGGGGCCCCGGGCCCTTTGGGGCCCCCCGGGGTTTTTCCCGGTTTGGGTTTTCATCCATTTTGGACCCAAGGAAAACTTTTAACCCCCGGTTTTTCCAAAAACTTTTCATCCCGGAAACCCTTTGGGAGCCGGGGGGAAAAGGGGGCCGGGGGGCCCCGGGGGGTTTTTTTTGAAAAAAACCCCAAAGGCCTTTCTTTGGGGGGGTAATTTTTAAAAGGGCCGTTTTACCGGGGCCATTTTCAGGGTAGGGGGGACTTCAAAAAACCAAAGGGAAATTTTATTTTTGGGAAAAAAAACGGGGGCCAAATAAAAAAATTTACCCAATTTTGCTTTCAACAATTATTTTAAAGTTATATTTTTGGGGGTTTAAGGGGATTTTTGGGGCCCGGGGAACTTGAAAAAAAAAACCTTTGGGGTTTTAATTTTTTGGAAACCAGGGGGCGAAATTTTAAATATAAACCCCAACCTGGGGAAAATAAAAATCAGGAACCCCTTTTTTCCCCGAGGGGGGGATTTTCCTAAAAAAAACATTCGGGAAGGGCCCAAAAATTTTACAAAGGAATTTTTTTTTTAAACCGGGGGCCACCTTTCCTTTTTTGGGGGCAAAAACTTTCCCCAAATATACCCGGTTTAAATCAAAAAAAAGTTTAACCCCAAAAAACGTTTTATTTGGGGGTTTGGCCCCACGTTTCCCTTTTAAAGGGAAACCCAAAATTTTGATTCAAATTTGGGGCCCTTTTTACCCGTATCGGGGGCTTTGTGGGGGGCCTCTTTACTTTGTTTCAAGGGCGGCCCCACGGGGGGGAAAAAACCTTTGGGCCAAAACTGGGGAACCAAAAAAAAATTCACATTAAAATTGTACTCCCCACATAAAAAAAATAAAAACCCCCAACCCATGAAAAAACTTAAAAAACCCCTTTTTAGGGAAACCCTTCCCCACCGGGTTTTTAAAGGAAAAAAAAAAACTCAGTTAAACCTGGGTGAAAAAGGGGGAAGAAAATTTCAAAATAAGAGCCCACAGGGTTAAAACCCGGGTCTTAAAAGGGGGGGCGCAAGGGGATTTTCCCGGCATTTTTAACGAACGGGGTAAAAAGGGAAAACACGGGGGATATTACTTTTGGGTTTGGGCCTAAAAACCCTCCCAAATTTCTTTTTAAAATTTAGGGGGACTAGAAAAAAGGGGGGGCCCAAGCAAAAAACCGGGTTCCCGGGGGCCCGGGTGGGGCTGAAAATTTTTTTAAGGGCAAAAAAAAAACCCCTGGAAAATTTTTTTTATATATATTTTTTTTTTCCCAAATGGGGGACGTTTTGCTAAAAAAAAAGGCCTTTGGTATAAAAGTTTTTAAATTTTTAAATTTTTTTTTTTAAAGGGGTTACAAAAAACCCGGGGGGAACAAAAACAAAAGTATTTTCCCCCCACGAAAGGGGTTAAAAAACAGAAAAACATCGGGTTGGAAAAACTATTTTGGGGCCATTTTTAAAAAACGGGAAAAATCACAGAATTTTTTTTTTTCCAAAATTTTTTAAAAAAAGGGGTTGGGAACCCGGGGAAAGTCTTGGGAATAAAAAAAAACGGGGGAATTTTTTTGATTTTATTTTAGCCCCCCCTTATTTTTTCCCCCCAAAAAAATCAATAAATTTTTCTTTGGAAAACAAGATTTTTTCGGGGGGGACGTTTTTTTCCCAAAAATTTTGGGGTCCGTCTGTTACCCAAAAAGGTTTGATTTTTTAAACTAAAAAGGGGGAATACAGGGGGGAAAAAAAAGAGATGAAAGTTTATTAATAAACGGGAAATTTTTAATTTTTCTTACGGGCTTTGGTTGGGCCTTTTTTTGGGGTTAAATAAAAACAAAGGGTTTTTTCTTTTAAATTTTTTTTTTAAAAGGGAAAAAAAAAAGGGGCCTTTTTTTAAAATTAAATTTTTTTTTTTTTTTTTTAACTTTTTTAATTAAAAAAACCCAAAAACCAAAACCAAAATAAAATTTCCAAATCATTTTTATCCCCCACTTTGCCCCTTTTTACTTGGGGGGGGGGAAAAAATTTTTAATTTTAGGGGCAAAAAGGGGGTTTTTTTCTTACCTCTTACGGGGGAAAAGTTTAAAAATTCTTTATTGTTTTTTTTTGGGGGTTTTTCAGGGGTTTTAAAGCTTTTTTTTTTTGCGAAAAAATTTTGGCCTTTTACATATTTCGGGAATTTCACAAAAAATGACCCCCCATTTCCCCGGGGGACATGGTAAAAAATTTTGTTTTTTATTTTTTTAAAAAAAAATTAAAAAAAAGGATTTTGGGGGGAAATTTTAAAACCCTTATTTTAAGAAAAAGGGGAAAGGGGTTTTAAATTAGATTTTTTTTTTTATTTTAAAAAAAATTTAACCTTTGGTTTTATATTTCAAAAAAAATTTTTTCTAAACGCAAAAAAAATTTTTTTTAGTCCCCAAAAAATTTTTCCCCTTTTTTTTTGGGGGAAACATTTTATTTTTTTTTCACCAAAAAGTCCCATTTTCATTAATTTTTTTTTAAACCAGGGGTTTTTTTTAAAGGGAAGAAAAATTTCCCCAAAAATTTTTTAAATTTAAAACCATATAGGGGTCAACTGAAAAAAAAATTTAATTTCAAAAAAAAAAGGATTGTTTTTTGTTCCAAAAAAAAAAAAAAGGGCCCCTTTTTGGGTAAAAAAGGGAAAAAGGGCCCCTTTTGCCCGCGGGGGACGGGGGGCCCGGGAAAAAACCCAATTGGGCCCCCCAACTAGGTTTGGCCCTCTTTTCCGGGTTTATACGGTTTTTGGGCAACGGGTCTGGGGAATTTATGTTATTAAAAACCCCAAAAAAGCAAAAATTTTTAAAAAATATTTTATATTTTTTTAAAAAAACGAAAATTTTTTTAAGGGTTTTAAAAATTTAAAAAATTTTGTTTATTTTAAATACTATTTTAAAAATTTTTTGATTATCTTTCCCCCCAGGGGGGGAAAGGGAAGGAAAAAAAATTTTCTTTTCCAAAAAGTATTTTTTTATTATTTTTTTTGGGGGGGGGGGGCCTGGGGGGGGGGGGGGGAGGGGGAATGAGGGGGGGTGGGGGGGGGGTTGGGGGGGGGGAACTTTTGGGGGGGATCTTTTTTTTTTAAAATACCTAGTTTAAATTTTTTACCAAATTCCCCACCCAATTTTCATTGGCCTTTTTCCCCTTTTAAAAAATTCCCCCCCCACCCCCCCTTTTTTTTGAAGGGGTTTTAATGTTTTATTTTTAAGTTTTTGCCCCAGATTTTTCCCCTTTTTAAAAAAAACCAATTCCCCGAAATTATCCGTAATTAAAAGTTCATTAAAAAAAAAATTTTGAAATTTTACCCCATTTAACAGTAAAAAACTTTTTTAATGACCCAGTATACGGGAAAAAAGGGGAAAAGTTTTGGGTTTTTCCAGAAATTTGTATTTTTTCCCCCCCACGTACGATCCTTTTTTTTTTGGGATTACCCGAAAAAAAACCGGCCTCCCCGTTTTTAAAAATTCTTTTTTTTTTTTGGCATTTTTTTTTTAACCCCCCGGGGGGGGCGCTCCTTTAAATTTTTTTTTTTTTTAAATTTAGCGATTCGCGGGGGGGGCCCCTTTTTCCCCCAAACAAAAAAAAAAACCCCCTTTCCTGGGCCCCCTTTTCGTCCCAAGGGAGTCAATTTTTCATTTTTCCGGGGGTTTTCCCGGGGGTTTTGGGGTCCCTTTTTGGTAACTTTTGGGGTTAATTACTCAAAAAAATTGTTGCAAAAAAAAAACTTATTTTGGAAAAACAAAGAAAATGGGGGGAAGCTTTTTGGGTTAGAATAAAAAAAATTTTTGGGGGAAAAACGGGGCCCCCTCGGAAGAAACCTTTGGGGTTTTTTGGGGAAAGGGGAAGGGTAATTTTTTTTTTCCAAAACCCCAAAAATAAAAAAAGTTTTTTTCTAGTTTGGAAACCCTTTTTATTTTTTTCCCTTTTCAAAAAGAAACAAAAAGTAATGCAAAAAAAGGGGGTTTTTTTTTTCTTCATTTTTTCTTTTTGGAAAAATTCGGGGGCCCCAAATTCCAACCCAAAAAATTTTAAAAGGGGTTTTTTAAAAATTTATTTTTTGCATTTTGTTGGGTTTTCACCAAGTGGGGAAATACTGGTTTTTGGGCCCCAATTACCCAAACGTTTTCCCATCCCTTTTAAAAAAAAAACAAAAAATTGATTCCCTTTTTCCGGTTCCCGTTTAAAATTTTTTGCGGGGGAAATTTTTCCCCCTTCTGGGGGAAATGTGGGTTTTTTCCCCAAAACCGGGGCTTCCCCCCTCGGGGAACAATTTTGCGCCCCCATTTGGCCATCAAAAAAAAAAATACGTAACCGGGGGCTGATTTGTTTAAAAAAAAAAATTTAAAAATTGGGTTTACACTTTTTTAAAATATAGGGAAATTTGGGGAAAAACCCCCATTTTTTTTTTATGAAAAAATTTGAAAAAATTTCCCCCAAAAAATTTCCCCCAATGCCTTTTGTTTCCCTTTAAAAAATTAAAAAAAACCATTGGAAAAATCGGGGGAAATTTAAAGGGGAAACGGGGTTTTTGGTTAGGTTTTTTTTTTTTTTTAACCAAACAAAAAACCTTTTTTTACGTAATGGTTTTTAATTTAAATTTGGGTTTTAACTTTGTCTAATTTTCTCATTTTAAAAACTTTTAATTTTTAAAGGGTTGAGTGAGTTTTTTTAAAATAAAAAAAAATTGAAAAAAAAATCAAATTTAAGTTTTTTTAAAAAAACAAAAAAGGAAATTGATTTAATTTTCCCCTTTCCATTTTCCCCCATTGGGGTTTCCCCGGGCCAAAGGGCTTTTAACAAAACCAAAAAAAAACTTGGTTTCCCAAAACAGAAAATTTTGTATTTTTTTTTTTTTTTTTAAAATTTATTTAATTTTTTTATTTTTTAAAAATTTAAATTTTATTTATTTTTTATTTTTTTATTTTTTTATTTTTTTAATTTTTTATTTATTTTATTTTTTAAATTTTTTTATTATTTTTTTAATTTTTTTTTTTTTTTTTTTTTAAAATTTATTTATTATTTTTTTTTAATTTATTTTTTTTTTATTTTTTTTTTAAATTTTTTTTAAATTTTTAAATTTTAAATTTAAATTTATTTATTTAATTTTTTTTAAATTTTTTTTTTTTTTTTTTTTTGGGGGGGGGGTTTTAAAATTTTTTAATTTTTAAATTTGTTCTAAGCGAAAAAAGAAAAGGGAACTTTTTTATAAATTTTCCAAATAAAAAAAAATTTAAAAAACCCCGTAAAAGGCCACCCGGGGGGAAAAATTTTCCTTGTTAAAGGGGAAAAAAATTTTGTTTTACTTTTTCCAGGGGTTTTGGAATTTAGCCCAAGGGAAAAGGGAGATTTTAAAAAACCCCCTTTTTCCTTTTGGGGGAATTTTAAAACTTGGGGGTTAAATTGAGGGAAAGGGAAATTTTTTGGGGTCAAAGGCATAACCCATGTTAATTTGTCATTTCCGTGTCTTGGGCTGGGGTCTCAATGGGGAAAAATTTGGGGGAATTAAAGGGTTTTGGCCAAATTTTTAAAAAACGGTTTTGTTTAAAGGGGTAGAGAAAACTTTTTTTACTTTAAAAGGGGGCCTTTTTTGGACCCCCCTTTTAAAATTTAAAATTTTTCCCCCGGGGTTTTTTTTAAATTTTTAAAAAGTAAATGTGCAGTCCCCCCTAACAAAAAACATTTGGGAAAGAAAGCTCAATTTTTTATTTTTGCTTTCCGTTTGTTTTTAAAATTTTTTCCCGGGGAGAAAAAAAAAAAAAATTTTTAATTTTTCAAAAAACCCAAGGGGGACTTTTAAAACCTTCTTTATATCTATTTTTTCTTTTTTCCTTATTGAAATTCTTTTTTATTTTTTTAAAGCAGGAAAAAAAAATTATTTTTTAAAAAAAAAAATAGGGGGAATTTTTATGTTTTTTGGGGGATTTTTTTTTAAATTTTTGGGGTTTTCCGGGGCTTTTTCCGGGTGTTTTCCCCTTTTTTTTTTTTTCCCTTGGTAAACCCCCATATTTAAAAAAAAAAAAAAACCAAAAAAAAAAACGGGGATTTAGTTTTTCATTGAGTAATTTTTTTTGGAAGGATTTTTTTTTGGGGTTCCAAAGAGGGTTGGGACCCATTCTGTGCCCAAATTTTTCCAACCCACCCCTTTTTTTGGCCCTTTGGACCGCCCCAGGGAAAATTAAAAATAAAAAATCTGGGGGGTTGGGTTTTTGGGGGGACTCAATGAGAAACCCCCCAACAGCCCCAAAAATTTTTTTTTTGGGTTCGGTTTTTTGGTTTTTTTTGGAGATAGGGGGGTTAAAGGGAAATTTTTTAATTTAATTTAAAAGGGCATGAATGCGGGTTGGGGACCCCCCACCCAAATTTTAAAAAGGCCACCCCCCCACAGGGGGAAAAAAATTTTTTCCCCAATCTTTTTTTAAAAACTTTAAAAAGACCCGGTTAAAAAATTTTGGTTCTTTGGGGCCAAAATAAATTTTTAAATTTTTTCAGGGAATTTTGGGGAAGGTGGGGAACCCCCGGGTTTTTTAATTCAAAATGCAAAGTTAATTTTTTTTCCCCCAAATTGGGGCCCAAACATATTTGGGGGGAAAACCCCGGAAATTTAAAACCCAAAAAATTAAAAATGTCCAAAAAAAACCCAAGGGGGGAAAAGGGCCCCCCATTTGGGGAATACAAAAAAAAAATTTTTTTAAACCCCCCAGACCAAAAAAAACCCAAATTCCCCAAAATTTTTGACCTTTGCCCCTTGTTTTTGGGGGGGGAAAAATTGCGAAAATTTTTTTCCCCAAGGGCCACATTTTTTTTTCCCTTTTTTTTTTTTGCTTAAAAAGGTGGGGAAAACATTTTCAGAAAAGTTTTTGGGGAAGGGGGCCACTCTTACAATCCCCTTTAAATTTGTATAAAAGCGTGGCAAATTTTTCCCAAAAAAGGGGGTAACCCCCCATTTTTCCAAAAACCTTTTTTTTTCCACCCCCTAAAAATTATTTTAAAATTTAAAAAATTTTGGAAATTTTAAAAGACTTCTTTTACCTGGGGGACGGGGGGCCCAAAATTTTGGGATGGAAAAAAAAGGGAATTAAATTTTAACAGGGTTTTCCCCTTTTTGGAAAGGTTTTGTCCACAAAAAGGTCGCCCCAAAAAATGGGTAAAAACCCATTTTTAAAATTACTTTTGGGGAAAGGAAAACCCCATTATTATTTTTTGCTTTTTTTCCAAAAAAACCCCAATGAAAAAAACAAAATAATTGGTAATTACCTTTTAAATCGTTTAATTTTTTAAAAAAATTTTTTTTTTTAAGAAAATTTTGCATTGTTTTGAGTTCCCATAGTTTTGGTGAAGGGCCACCACCTTTCTATCAACATATTGCTCTGCCCCAAATAAGGTCAATACCTGACTATTTTATTCCAGATAGTTTAAGGCCAATTTTCAAGGTGTTAATTTTGAGGCAAACAATCAGACATTAGAAAAATATTTAAACATCAATTAGCATTTTGTTTTAATTTCTCAACCCCCCTTTTCAAAAAACTGGGCCAAAATGTCGTGCTTTCTGCCTAAAACTGTTTCAACTCTTGCTGGGCAGCTGCACTAAGGACATAATAAGCCCTGCAAAATTGTATTAACAAAAAGGAATTTGGGATTTTGTTGTTTCAATAGAATAAAGATATAAAAACTTTAAAACAATCTTTAAAAAAAAATTTTCCTGTTTTTCTCCCGCTAATTATAATCAACTTGACCATTACAATTTAACTACAATTTTTTTGTTCTAAATAGCTAAATATTTATAATCCATTGGCTACTTTTATTTTGCTTTTACTAGTTAAAATATATCTGAAAAAACAAATATCAAATATTGAGTGACCGTTTCCCCTTTGTTAAAAGTCAAAAATAAAGTAGTAAATTTCCCAAACGAAATTTTAATCATTATCGAAAATAAAATTGGAAAACTATTGATTTACAAAAATTTTTTTTAAAAGTACCAAATTCCCCAACAGAAACTTTCTGTCAGAAAAATTGCGTCAAAAACAGGAAAATGGCCAGAAAACTCAAAATCTTCACATTGGCCGGGAAATTCAACTCGGCCTGTTAGGAACGGGGAAAATTTCTCCATTTCTGGCTAAATTTCACAAAAAAAAGTGACTAAGGGGGGGATAATTTTTTTAAAACAAATTGAAAAAGAAAATGGCTTTTTCGGGTTACCATTATAAGGCAAAAAAATTTCGAGCCCAATTTCAGGGGCTCTGCTTACCCGCGGAAAAATTTTGCGCTTACCGGAGCCCCTTGTAGCACGTCATTCTATGATACATAAGCGCAGAGTCGGGCCCAGGGCTCGATTTCACAAAGAGTTTTCAGACTGATCGAAACTGCAAATCCATCGCAGTTGCTTAGCAAGAGTGATGGTCACAATACAAATCACTATGGTAAGATAAAATCTTAGTGTTTTTGTGAAATCGACCCCTGGTTTAACCTTTGTAAATACTTTAGAGTTCACGATTTTTGAGGTTTTTTATAAACGCCAAAGATCGATTTTATTCGCAAGTACGTCACAGAATGGTTGGTAATGATTTTTTGATTTTGTTTGAAATATTTTCTATTCTGCTACGAAGGGACGGTTGGTCTTATTTACAACTTAGCAGCTAAACAAACCTAAGAGCGATTGAAGTTTATCCACTCAACGGCCAACGATGCAAATCTTTGACCTTTTTTTTTCGGTCAATCGAAAAATCAGGGCCCTCCGCTAACTAATACCCTTTTAAAAATAAAAATCGAATTACTTCAATCTGAAAGCTTTACTATTCTATCAAATGCAATGGCGAATGGGGCAGGAGATTTCTGTCTCCCCCCGGAGATTATATCCCCCTATACGGCAAAAATGTCTAGGAAATCTTGTCTGATAGGCGCCCTCTTTAGAATCAATTTTTCCTTCAACCCAAGTAATTTTTTACCGTTATGGGGGACAAAACATCCGGGTGGGCACATCCCTTTTACGACACCGTCCTATTCCAATCCTTCAATGAAAAATCGTTAAAGCTTGAAAAAATCGTTAAAAGTTAATAACACAGCATTTTTGAAGCCCCCCCCGGGAATCACTATGGCTATATTTCGAATTGCTGAAACCGGAAAAATTTAGGAAACCCCCCTTTTAAAATTTTTTAATCATAATCAGATTTAAACCTGTTGAAAAAAAACAAAGATGAATGAAATTTAAAACACTTAATGTTTAAAAACCCTTCATTGTAGGCAAAAATAAAGGGAAAATTTGAGACTTTCCCCAAAAATCAAAATTGAAATTATTGATTTTCGTCTATGGGTGGGAAAAGAATTTTTTGGGATCAGAAATCTACTGCCCCCATCGGATCCCCAATTTCCTACAAAAAAAGAAATTTTGATATTACCATTTAGCTCAAATTTAAATCGATTTAGTTTTCAGAATAAAAGAGTTTGTCCTCTTGGGCTACTGCATTTGCTTTGAAATCAAACATTTTACTTGCAACAAGTATAATAAAAAATATCTACATCCAATTTAACTCACTGAGATTTTAAAGAGCAGGTTCAAGCCTTAATTTAAAAAACAAAAGCTTAAATCAAAAAAACTTTATAGAGTTTGATCAAAATTCAAATGTGCCAACTTTTCGAAGTAACGCAATCAATAACCCTAAATAAAATGTGCCCCATTATTCTTCTAAACCAAAATCCTTCTCTTTGAAATTACTTAATCGTTAATAAGGAAAAAAATTTTGATGAGATTTAAAAAATGGTTGGTTTGTTTCTTTGAATTAGTTTTTGCAAAAAAATTGCTTTTCCAAATACATACTTTTTAATTAGCAAAATAAAATTTCCTCCATCCTCCGGTGTATTGTTATTTAAAGGAGACCATAGAATTAAAGATGGTTTTTAAACTGAGTTTTACGATTAAAATGAGGTTGAGTCTGAAGATGGGGTTTTTTTGATTGCAATACGTCCACGCGATTTTTCCAAATCTGATTTAATGCGAGATAAGGGTTATGTTTTTCCCATTCTGCTGTAAAGTTGACGGTTTTTTGGTCTTTTACTGCACGTAACTTATTGCAGCAGAGCAGCTCGAAAAACGCAAGAAAGCGGATGTTACTACCATGCCACTCAACGGGCACGATGTGAATCTTGACCGCCAAGACGGGCTTGAAAGAAAAAGCGACTCTCCCCCGATTGCTGTTTCTTCTGTGTTGCCATTGTAAAATCTAGGTGGGAGATAAAAAGGCATTTTGTTAATTGCATTAAAAAGGCCCCAATTTGATAGGTTAAGAGGTTAAAAAGGTTTTTTTGTTTTTTCC
>JASTWB010000144.1:0-40175 GCA_032158295.1 Pycnopodia helianthoides | reverse complement strand
CATTCCCAAGGGAAAGTGTCCCTTTTGCACCGTGTGAAACCAACCGCGTACACTTTGAGACAAAATAATAGTTTCTTTGAATATTTAAACTTAACTTAAAATGTTGCCTCTTGAGCATTGACAGCAGTACTACAGTCTCGTATCGTCCGTTGCGCAATTTTGATTTACCATCACATTAGTGGCGCTACATTGTTTAGGAGAACTGATCGCATTGGCAAAGTCTACTTTCTTAGCCTTTGCTTTGCACTGAAACGCTTGCTTGAATGCAGATTGATATTGGGTGTTCATTGCACTGTATATTAATGGATTAACAATTGTATTAATCCGCTGGGGGATTAATGCAATCCACAGTTTGGTATTCCCTAGAGCAGCGTCAAGTGGATTCGGAATCTGGGCAATGAGACAGATCCACCCGGTAAGGCTCAACAAAGTGTTCGGAGTTTGGCAGACGAAAAACACCGCTCCGTTGACGATCAGCATCTTTGCGACTTGGTTCCGAAGTTTCATTGCCGTATGATGATGGTCAACCCTATCACTGCATGAACTCTTGCGTTTGTTCAGCATCTGCACGATTCGGACATACATGAACATATTGGCCACCATTGCGATCAACCAGGGAACATTCAGCAAGGGCTGGGTGAATGATTTTACCCACGAAGTAATGGGATCACAGCTTGCCCTTGTAGATGGATACCCTCGGTTGTCCTCGGAATCGGGCCACTGAAGGCAAAGCTTGTTCAGTAACGCCCTCTCCGGCGCCGATGCTACAGCAAACAAAACCCCGACCAGCCAGCAGAACGCCACCATTTTGTTCGTTCGTCGCCTCCCTCTTAAACTGAGGTGTTTGATCGGATGGCAAAGCGATAGGTATCTCTCAAATGACACCATGGTAACGAGCGCAATTGCCGCAAAAAATCCCACATTTATCGCTATAATAAAACATAGGCACCCTGCCGATGTCGTGAATGGAGCACTATTAGCCACTGGCGATGCTACATACCTCCAGATATCATACACAGAGAACAAATTCAAGTAGAGTAGATCAGCCAAAGCCAGGTGCGTCAAGTAGACATTCGTTTCTGACCTCAGCTTAGGAACTCGATAAACCAAAAACAAAAAAGTCCAGTTGATGGTTACACCGAATCCCCAAATGATAGGTAGAACGATAGTAATGATGGCATGATCCTCTGGACGGAACATCCACAGATAAAGTGTCTCTGCTGATATGTTTTGGGAAGCGCTACACTCTGAGTCTGAGTCCATGGTGGTGAAAACACCCTGTCCCGTTAAGAATGATGAACCCACGGTCTGGACACCCCAAAAAATGAAGAATAATATTCCAGCTGTTACGCACGACCGAACAACGGTCAGAAGTGCAGTACTGCTTATCTGCCCCGTCTTTACTGTAAGTAATATACGTGTACCAGTGTTGTGAAGACATCTAAAGGTGTTCACGTTTTCGCTCTTGGATCCACAAACCAGTGCCTGTGTCTATATTGTTGCCCTATGGGCTAGCATTTTTTTCAATGACGACTACAGTCGTTTATCACAATCACTAGATAACTGATGGTTTGCCAAAAAATAAATATTTGAGTTTATCAAAACACACAATCAACTTATATAGACATTTTCTCGTCGTGTCTGTACACGTCGCTGAAGTTGGAGCAGAGGCAGAACACATCAATACTCGTGATAAGAACTTTGACAGGTTGTGTCGGAGTGACCGACTGAAAGGACTTTCAAGTATCAAGAATTGGGTGCAGGTTTGTGCAAACAAACGTTATTGCGTTTGGAGTGGCGCTTCTCGTGTCTCTGTCGGCCTGCGTGTCACAGCTTGCTGACACTTCTGCGCGCTCTAATAAATATATTTCTTAATCTAGAAAACGTTGCGTCTATTTAGTTTTCAAGAGTCACCAAGTGGGTCTAAAACGTTTATTTACTACGGGGCACATAACGGAAGTTCACAACTTGGGTAAAATGTACCGTGTTCTGTTTTGCGGTCACACCATGTGATTTATATGTTTCTTGTATTTGCTTTGAAATAAAGATTTAATTGAAAAATCTTTTTTTTCTTCTTCTTCTTTTGTTCTTCTTCTCCATGAAGAGAAGTGGCGATCAACAAGCCATGATGCATTGAGAAGTTTGAGAAAAAAACCTAAGTTTTGGAATAAAGTGAGGAAGCTTTGTACAAGATTTCTTGGCATCGATAGAGTTGATTGCATATGTGACCAGACATTATCCCTTTTCGCAACCAAGGCTTCAGGAATAATAGGCTCCGACTTAGGCTCTGTCGGTATGGGTGAAAACTTTACGGAACTGCAAAATATGCGGACGGTGCCTGAGCTAGAACCAAAGCATAAAATAAATCAACCTTGAACCCAGTTCATCGGGAATGCGTCTGCACAATTACTGGGACCAAACGATGGCCACTGCAAGAAAACAAACACTGTGAATAAATAAGAAACAAGAAAAATCCCGTAGCGCAAAAAAAAAAAAAAAAAAAAAAACACGGGTGGAATCGGAAGCCAGTTAAAACCCTGGAACAAGTCACTATTGAGACAGCTGTCACCGACCGATGGGTTTTTAATCTGCCACCCCTGGAAACAAAAACCACTGGACCTACAATTTCAGTTTATCCTGTAATGGGGCATCTGTCAACACCTCAAAGTGGAATTGCAAACATTGCCGCCCAATTTAGCCTGGGGTCAGGGAAAAAACAGCTAGTTTAGTCCATCAGCGCGTGTCTTGGGGATTGCTGTCCCTATACAGTATTTAATGGTTTAAAAGTGTTTCAAATATTTTCTTTCAAAAAATTAAATAAATACTATCGACATCTCCTCAGGATACTTCTAGCATCCATAAAAGTTAGAAAAAGCATAAAGAAAGTAATTTTTTGCAAATTCTGATCTCAATTATGTTATGCAAGAACCTCATAGGGACTGCAATCACTAAGCACCGAGTCCATGTGCGCAAAATATAGGGGGCGCTCTCCAGGGTTAAAAGACACTCCGCGTACTTAAATTCCGAGACAGAGGTTCCCCCCTCCAGAGCCGCGGTACTCTTTACCATGAAAACGTTTGAAGGGCACAGACTCTTGAGAGGGGCCTACATATTTTGCTGTCTGTAATTTAGGTTATCATAATGGTTGTTGCACACAACCACGTGGGCTATAGCTGTATCGAACAATTATAAGACTATTGTCGACAATCCAGGGCGTATCGTGATCGAATGATTTGTCGTCACGTTAGTCGATACATCGACGTCATTGATCCGGGCACTCCCAAGAAACCGAATGGCAAACAACTTTGGAAAATAAACAAAGAACAGGGTAAGAAATGCATTAGCAACGATGGCCAGAGACAAAAAAGCGACTTTCTGAGTAGCTTCAACGGCTGTTGTGTAGACCGGTACGGCTGCGAGCCATAACACCAGCGAAGAGTAGACGCTGACGCCAATAAACTTGGATTCGTTGTAGTTATCGGGCACTTTACGGGCTCGGAAGGCGAAGTAGCAGCAGAGGAGAATGATGAGCAGGTTGTAGGCGCAGAGTCCCGGGAAGGCTGGGCTAAAGACACAGTAAAGCTCGAAGTGGTCACTCAGGGGGATGTGAAGAGGATTGACGGTCGAGCTGGATGGAAAATACCTACCGATACCACGGCCACGAGCTTGATAAATAGAACAAATATCAGAATAAAAGAACAACTAAACAAGTTTATTTTCTGGAGCGAAATCCATACAACACCGTCAAAGGTTTGCACTCTTACAAAAAAAAAAAAAATATTTGTGATTAAAGTTCAAAGGACAAGTTGCAAAGATGTTGCATTAATTTAGATTTTTGAAGTAAACGGGGCCCAATACTTTTTTCGTGTAAATTTGTATTACGGGTTTACGAATAACAGTTTACGGCTGCACGAACATTAAGAGAGTAGGATATATGCAAGAGGCTAAACTTTACAACAAATATATGTCGTGAAGCCTACCTGGATCGCAATGAGAGAGCCGGCCATGGCCAGCTGATGTGGCGGTTGAACAAATCTCGGGCGTCTGACAGACCGCTGCCCCGCACGGAATATCCTGTATATTCGATTAACCTTGAACAAAGTAGGGGCGTACGTCAATGTGAAACACAGAGAGATAAGAGCTTCCGACAGAGAGCACGTAAGATTCGATGGTGGTTGCAGGAGTGGGATCACCGCCATGAAGGTGGCGATTAGACCGAGTAGGTTGATGACACTGAGCTCACGACTGGACGCCTTCACAAGTCGATTGTGTCGATAGTATATCAACCCGGCTGCGGTTAAACATGACATAAAGATCCCCACGCACAACAGGGAAAATATGCCGGTTGCAATTGGTACACTGAGTGAGACTGTGTAAGGTACGATAGCCACACACGTGTCATAGGCCTTGTTTGGCCAGAACGTAGGTGCACACAAAACGCACTCGGTTCCATTAAATATAATAGCATTAGGCACACATCTTTCACAGCCCCAGCAGCATTTCTCCTTTAGAGGGACACTTATCTGACCAGCGGAACATATTTCACGGCAGGTGGATCTTGGGACCCCATGACTTGATTTTCTATCAGGCCACTGTAATTCATCTTGAAACAGTTGAAGCCTTTTGCCACTCCTCTCTCTTGAGTTCCATTGCCCAATATCCCTAAAACGATGCTGTCCTTTCGTGTACTGCAGGTTGACGAAGCGGTATATTCCTTCAGTGTCGCCATTCTCGTTAAGTGTAAACGGTCCCGTGGAACTTGTGAAGGACACATTACGGAGGTGCTTCAAGAACTCCTCTCCGTCGATTTGAGCCGCAGCTAGTGAACAATTAGCTGAACCAAAGGGCAGTTCTCCATCAAAAGGGAATGAAGTCCAAAAGCAAACACGTTGACGGCATCTATGGTGCCCGCTGTATTGTATCCACTGGAAAAGCCATCAGGTAGTGGAAGAGCACACCTCGTCAAAGCATCGGTTTCTGTACAATTTTGTGCTAGCTTTTCTCTCCAATAGTAAGTAAACCACGCTCCAGAGGTATCTGTCCGTGGGTCAATGGCATTTAGATATTTTTCAAATGCCGGCTGCTTTGGACTATTCAATCGGACAAAAATGCTTCCCTCAACGAGTTCCTTCAGTAATTCATTTTGGAGAAGTTCATATCCCCAACCGTCACTACCGATCCAGGTAATCTTGTACGATAAGTCAACCTTCAGGATCTGACTGAGAAAGGTATAGGCTATCGACCCAGCTGATGAGAACATAACTACAATTCGAACAGAGTCAAGCCTTTTTATCCTCAGAGCGATTTCAAGCATGTCACGTTCAGTGTGGAGCTCAGATAGAGGAGCTGACATCGCAATGCAAACGTTCTTCTTCTCAGCTTGTGAAACTATTTCACGCGCTCCGTGAATACCGTAACTGTCGACCGTGTAAATCACAGCAATGTAGTCCCAGCCGAAATTCAGCAGCAGTTCCACAATGGCTCCTGCCTGAAGCTGATCGGGCGGGACACTACGCATGAAGTAGGGGAACCGAGCTTTGTTGGAGAGCTCATTGCTGGTTGCCCAGTGAGACACCACTGGCACCCGGTAGGTCTGGGCGATTTTACTCACAAAAACACTCATTGCGCTCGTCTCTGGGCCGACAATTCCAACCAGCTTTTTTCGATCAGGCAAATCACATAGGCCTATCTGGGATTGATCACGTGGTGGTTCTTGGAGAAGGGAAATTGAGATACCAACAGCGGCGTCTTCTGATACTCCATGATCCCAGATCTCGAAACCGAGAGTGATGTCCGGGAGAAGATCACTCCTCTTATTGACTTCAGAAATTGCAAACGCCATTGCCTCCGGAAGGAGCATAGTAAACTGGATGTCATCGGTAGTGTAATTGCACGTAGAGGGATAATGTTCTGATATTGAGAACATTCCTCCGAGGATCAGATCTCCCGGTTTCCGATAGACATGACACTGTCTCGGTTCAGAAAACTTGTTGACGATCGACGAGCCACTGGCACTGCATACGATGAGGATTAGAACAATGGCAGGCTTGCAGCTGTAGTTTGTCTTCGCCATTTTTGTGTAACTACCAAAAACAGAGGGTTAACAGCGTTCGTTTTTTTCTTCAAACAGAACCTGAGTGTTGCGCTTAGCAGGCTGCTTGAAGGTCAGCAAGTTGTCAAGTCACTGAGTAAGGTGTACCAATATTGAACTATCAGTGCATTTATTCCTGCAGAATTTAACAAGAAGATTTTTTTCAGCACAAAAAAAACAATATGTATACATGTGTACATCTAAAATATATTTATCAAATAATAAACCACAAGGGAAACTGACTTGGTACATTTTTAAAATGATTTTGGGTTGAACAAAGAAAAATTGACTAGAGCGGGACTTGAACCAACGACCTCCGGCTTAACGTGCCGGCGCTCTACCAACTGAGCCATCCAGCCCTATGTTGGCGGTCTCCCTATTTTGTCAATATCTTTGTTCGGGGGGTGCCTGTCAGAAGCCATATATATATATATATATATATATATATATATATATATATATATATATATATATATATATATATATATATATATATATATATATATATATATATATATATATATATATATATATATATATATATATTAGCGATAATGGCACCTTTTGGAGACACTTCGCAGTTACAGACAAACATTATGGAGACATTTACAATAGGGAGACAATTTCGTGTCTCCTTAATGATTTGACCCATTTTTCGTGTACTCCCATGTCCAAGACACAGTCCAAATGCAGTCCCGCTGCAGAGCGGGGACCTGCCAACATTTTGGATTTATCTATTTTGTTGTGGGTATTTAAAACTGTGATAAAATGGAAGGGGCGTTTAGTGTGTGTATTTCAACCACAGTTTGAAAAGGTACATTTGGGAGAACTGACGTTTTTCCTCAATAACTAATTAAACATGCGCCATATTTTCATTATATTACCATAGCTGTGTTTTCTTATCACCATGGCATTATTTTTCAGGACTTTGAACATCAGTTGTTATTTCATTCAATAATTACACCCCTAATTTGCTCAAAATCTGGCCAAAAAGTGTGACGTCATATGGAACCGCCACCTCGTGCGTTGTGTACGTCGTTGCTAGTCGTGTGTAACGTGTAGGTACATCGTGCGTGTGCGGTACAGCCGGATGGGCCGGTTACACGGGAGGAGGTACATTTGTACGCTCATGCGAGCGAATTTGTTTTGCACGTCGCATCTATACCACCAGCAACTCGGGGAAAAAAGGCGAGAACTCCCTTAAGAAAGGTAAGCCTTTCTTTTTTGTCAGCTACTTATAATATTTTGAGTTCTTTGTAGGTCAATGTGGCCAATTCTTCGTAAAATAGTCACTGCATTGGCAATGAATAATGCCATTATTAATATTATCATGGAAGTCCCCAAAATGAACGCTCACTTTTTACATGTTTTAGCGTTTCCCTCTCGCTCGACTTTCCTCACTGCTTTGTTGGCCATGGTAGCTAGTGCCAGCAGTGTTGTTGGCTGTTGAAATACTTCCATTTAAGAAGTCAAATACTGCCACTATTACCTTAGAATTACGCTGCTAAACTTTTGTTAGCTTTTTTCAGTTCAACACAAGTCACAGATGGCAGCACACAGCATACCAGCATACCTACGATAACAATATTAATGAGACCTTTCCTAAAAGTTTAAAGTTAAACAACAAAAGTAGCATGTATGTTGGGCCCTGCACCAACGAGTTGAACAAATCAAAGAAAATTGTAGGGTTAGAAAGGCTTAGTATGCCACTCAGGGGGCTGTTCTAGGGTAGGCATACTCCTAGAACTAGTAATAGTATGAGGTTCGTTCCGCTATCGACTCCACTACCCTCATTCATAGTCTAATCATGTTCAAAATCCTATTCAAAACTTTTTGCCCTTCACGTTGGTACACCTACAGTCCTTTTTAGAAATTGGATCTCGCCCAAATTAGGCTCTATGTGTTCTTTGTTCTCACAGTGAGCTCGACACTGGTCCAGAAAATCCACTCCGCAAAAAAAGTTGCGAAAAATAATAAATTCTCACCTTTACTCAGAATCCTCACCTTCTGATAACAAATATGGCCGCGGCGCAAAAAAGTAATGGTATGCTGTGCGCAACGCTGGCCGCTGGTGGCTGGCCGCTGTTAATGGACCGAGCCGAAGGCGAGGTCCATTAACAGCGGCCAGCCACCAACCCGGTCATTACCACGCAGTGAAGACCAGCTCCCCACACTGTTATTCCTGAATAAAAGACAAGAACCCTGAATCCCCAAATGACAAAATTTGACTTCAAAACTTCTCATCAAAATTTTACAGAACAAAAACAAAACAAAATAAAAAAGGAAATAACATGTGAGTAAACAAAATTAAAAAGGCATGCAGGAATAACTTCTGAACTCTATTTTGTGTTCAAAATTGGGGAAGAGTTCCAGAAAGTTGAAGTCTTTGAAACATTACACAAATGTTTATTTTATGGCTGGACTGACTGTTGTTATGACTGTTTTTAGGTATTTAAGATGATTCGGCAAAGAAGGAACCGGATAACACCTGAAAAGGATGCTGAGATGTACATACAAAAATGGAAAGACAGACCAGGATTTGTCATAAAAGAAATCCATCCAAAAGGTATGTAAGATGTATAGGTCTTTTAATAGCTCAACCATTGGTAGAATTACATAGTTAAAATGACATGAACAATTTTGGGTGAACAAAAAAAAATTTGAACCTGCGACCATCGGATCAATGCACCGACGCTCTTACAACTGAGCTATCCAGTCCTATATTGGCAGTGTCCCTAATTTGTCAATATCTTTGTTCGGGGGATGCCAACCAGATGGCTCCTGGTTGGCATCCCCCGAGCAAAGATATTGTAAAATAGGGACACTATAGATTCACTATAGCCGTACAACAAGTTGTTTGATTAAAAATATTTAAATGCCATATTATGGTGGTAGATGATGGTTCATGTTTAGGAAGCAGCATACATTAATGTATTGTACTGTGTTATTAAGGCTGCAAAAAATTCTAAGTGGGTGCTGGAAGAGTCAGGGCTGGACCCATTCCTGTTCCATCCCCCTCCCACCCTGGGATCACACCTATTAAAGTTTTAATGTGTCTCCTGCTTATAACAATTTAGTTCTGGCGTTGAGAATACATGTAACGTGTTTTTATTATAGGGAGAGGAGTAGTGACAACACAAGAATTTCAAAAAGGAGATTTCCTCCTACAGTACCCAGGAATACTGCTTCCATCAACTACAGCTGAAGCTCTGGAAGATGATGAGGAGCAGGCAAGTGTCTACCGGTACTTCTTCTCATTTAAGGGAAAGACTAGTTGGTAAGTCACTTTGTATTAAACCTAAGGCTTAAGTTTTGACAGCCACATGCCTTCACTTTGTTATGTAATAAACCTGTACTTTTGTTTAATTAAAATTTATTTAAATAAATAAAACTTCTTTCCCTACAACTAGAGACTTGTTTTACATCCATTCTGTGCACTTTCAGGTTTGAAAGCCAGAAAAGATTTGTATCATGTCTGCAAAAGAAAATTGCACACGTGGAAAGTATTCTGGGGTCTTGTTTTCAACCTGTTGATAACTGTTTTGAAAGCTGGAGTCATCCCATGTACATGTATGCAGATTGCATGTATGTAAGTCATGTCTGTGCTGAAAGCGGGCTGTTGTCATGCTGTGAATTGTGCTAAGTTTCACACTTTGTCAATACGGCAAAGTGGTACTGATTCTTAACAACAAAAAATCATCCAAACTCTGTCTAATAATCATCATGATGGCAATTATTTCACAGGTTAAAGATTGCCAAATAAACTTACATCCATTTGATCGAGTTGTGGACAATTCTATTAAATCAAATGATTTACTGTGTAAAAATGTACAAAAATAGGTCATTTTTTTGTTTAATAGGAAGCTTTGTGTTAAAAAGTGTTATCACATTCTGACAATTTTTTCTGTTATAGTTATGATGCTACTGAGGAACCCATAACTGGGCCTTGTTATGGGAGACTTGTTAATCACGGGGAGCGACATGAGCGCAACTGTCACATAAAGACGGTGTGTGTTGAAGATGTACCTTACTTATGCCTATTTGCAACGGACACAATACCAGTTGGCAGGGAGCTTCTCTATGATTATGGACTGCCAGACTCAAAACTTCCATGGAAACAAATGGTTAGCATTTTTTGTGATAACGTTTTTAATGTTATTGATGATTTTTTTAAAGAAATTACTCTTCACAAAATACTCATAACAGAAGTTGCAGCCTTGGCAAGTACAGTGTATATGGGTGAAATTATAGCATTCATTGTCAACTAGCTTTTAGGCAGGATCAGTGAAAGAGGGTGTGTAACCCAAAAAACAGGGTGTGTAAGTGAAATTTGATGTTGAAGACGATAGCGTCCCTTTGCGATCGCACCAGCCGCGTTCTCAATGGCTACGCAAGACGTATGCACAGCAATACTGCTCAGTGAACCCACAATCTATTTGTGGAGGTGAAAACCGGACATTGGCAGCCTCCTTCCCAAAGAATGGGCTGATGTAGTGAGTTGCGTGCTTGGGATCGAGATCATTTCTATTGATATCGTGCTTGGTATCGAGAACATTCTTCTGATAATACACGCTCTCTCGAAACGGAGCAAGCCAGTCGCGCGTAATTTTGTCTTCCTGATCCAGAATTAACTTTCACCCTCGTACATGATTTGTTTCATCAAGTCATCGTAAATAATACAAAAAATTATAAACTTTTATTTATTTTTTTCATTTGGCCGTGCCAATCACGGCTGCAGGGCTGGCTGCCTAAAAGCTTGATTGTCAACTGAAACTTGGTCATTTCTGCATCATTGTTCAGAATTTAATGGAGCTGTTCACAATAACACATTTTGTTGTTTTTTCTTTCATTATAATATGGTGAACCAATTGTTTGGTAAATGTTTATTTTTGCTTTCCTACAGGAGCCTTTGAATGCTACTTCATCACATGCAATGACAGAGCAGATTGATATTTCTCCATCCAGCAGTGTATCTCATACCTTGCCTCAAGCCTTGCCTCGCTTGCCCAACACAGATCCACCCCAGACAACCAATCAGCATGATGAATCTGCAGACCAAGATGGTCAGCAGAGTAAGATTTCTTCATCCAGCAGTCTACCTCATACCTTGCCTCAAGCCTTACCTCACTTGTCCAACACAGATCCACTGCAGACACCCTTGCAGAGCCATGAATCTGCAGACCAAGATTGTCAACAGAGTAAGATTTCTCCATCCAGCAGTCTACTTCATACTTTGCCTCAAACCTTACCTCACTTGCCCAAAACAGATCCACTGCAGACACCCTTGCAGAGCGATGAATCTGCGGACCAAGATTGTCAGCAGAGTAAATATTTCTCCATCCAGCATTCTACCTCATACCTTGCCTCAAACCTTGCCTCACTTGCCCAACACAGACTTACCACAGACATCCTTGCAGAGCCATGAATGTGCGGACCAAGATTGTCAGCAGAGTAAGATTTCTCCATCTAGCAGTCTACCTCATACCTTGCCTCAAACCATGCCTCACTTGCCCAACACAGACTTCCACAGACATCCTTGCAGAGCATGAATGTGCAGACCAAGTTTGTCAGCAGAGTAAGATTTCTCCATCTAGCAGTCTACCTCATACCTTGCCTCAAACCTTACCTCACTTGCCCAACACAGATCCACTGCAGACATCCTTGCAGAGCGATGAATCTGCAGACCAAGGTTGTCAGCAGAGTAAATTTCTCCATCCAGCATTCTATCTCATACCTTGCCTCAAACCATGCCTCACTTGCCCAACACAGACTTACCACGACATCCTTGCAGAGCCATGAATGTGCGGACCAAGATTGTCAGCAGAGTAAGATTTCTCCATCTAGCAGTCTACCTCATACCTTGCCTCAAACCTTACCTCACTTGCCCAATACAGATCCACTGGAGACATCCTTGCAAGAGCGATGAATCTGCAGACCAAGGTTGTCAGCAGAGTAAGATTTCTCCATCCAGCAGTCTACTTCATACTTTGCCTCAAGCCTTGCCTCACTTGCCCAACACAGATCCACACAGACATCTTGCAGAGCCAATGAATTCGCAGACCAAGATTGTCAGCAGAGTAAGATTTTCTCATCAGCAGTCTATCTCATACCTTGCCTCAAGCCTTGCCTCACTTGCCAACAAAGATCCACTGCACAAACATTACAGAGCGATGAATCTGCAGACCAAGATGTCAGCAGAGTAAGCTTTCTTCATCCAGAAGTCTACCTCATACCTTGCCTCAAGCCTCGCCTCGCTTGCCCAACACAGATCCACCCCAGACAGCCAATCAGCATGATGAATCTGCAGACCAAGGTTTTCGACAGAGTAAATTTCTCCATCCAGCAGTCTTCTTCATACTTTGCCTCAAACCTTGCCTTGCTTTCCCAACACAGATCCACTGCAGACAAGCATGCGGAGCAAGGAATTCGCAGACCATGATGCACAGCAGAGTGATATTTCTCAATCCAGCACTGTACCTGGTGCCTTTTCTCAAGCCATGCCTTTCTTGCCAAACAAAGACTTACCACAGACACTTAATCAGAGTGATGAATCTGCAGACGAAGATGGTCAGCAGACTGAATTTTCTCAACCCAACAGTCCACCTCACACCTTGCCTTACACCTTAACAGGTCGATATTCTCAGCTTCGCTATTTAAATGACCGAGTTAAAAGAAAATGTTCTGATTCTAGTGAGCAATCTAGTGATCAATCAAGTGATGATTCTGCCTTTGACCCTACATATGAAAATGTACCTGAGACTGAAAGTGACCTATCTGATACAGATTCTGAGGTTACTTTCCTGGAAAAACTGTGTTGAGAAAAAAAGATATGAACTCCAAAAGGCAGCATGAGTCGAATTGCCTGGGCCAAAGTGACCTACTCACCAGTGCAGAAGGTCCACGTACTGGTAAAAACATAACTGAACCAATCTCTGATCCAAAGTCAATCACAGCTGTCAATCTTATCCCAGAGTCATCTCCAAGAGCACCACAGAAGGGCGTTGTGAGCACATCAGCATACTCAAAGCCCTCAAGAGTTTGCCCATTTTGTCACATAAGCTGTGGGGAGAAACTATCAAGGCACATCACAAAAATGCACAAGCATGAAGATAAAGTGAAAGAGGCTTTGAAGCTACCAAAAAAAGAAAGATATGCTGTAATGGCTAATTTCAAAAAAGAGGGAATTCTTTATGCCAATCAACAGCAACTGAAGGAAGATAAACCACAGTATCATAGAGAACGCCAAGTAAAATGTGAAGGTGAATTGACAATTTGCGGAATTTGCAAAGGTTTTTATTCTAAACCTTTTTTCAAGCGTCATAAGAAGCGATGCCAGGGTGATACTGCTTCAGTGGCTTGTGCTGTACCTGTATCTCTACTTCTGTCTGATGTACAAGTTAATCAAGATATCTCAGAATTTACCAAGGAAATATTGTCAAAATTCCGTGGCGATGACATTGGCGAAATATGCAGAAGTGATGCAGTCATCACCAACATAGGAAAAAGGTTGTGGACCAAAGAAAAGAGCAAACAGGATAAAAGGTCACAGGTTCGGAAATCTGTTATGGCTAATATGCGCAAGCTAGCTTCTCTGTATGCAGTATTTAAGCAGCAGCATGAAATACATGGAAAGGAAGTCCTTCAGAAAGGAAATGCAGGGGATATGTTTGATAGGATACACTTTCATGTTCTTAGTGAAGCCATTGAGCTCTATACAACAGCTGAAGAAAATGGATGCTTAAAATCCGGTTTGAAGTGTGGTCTCTATTACCTTATAAAGTTGGCATGTAGAGTAACAAAGGCAACATATCTGGCTGAGGGAAAAGACAAAGGGTCTGATGAGACTGATAAGTTTCTTGCAGTGTTGGAGTTGAACCACAGCTTCCTCTTTGGTGACGCAACCTATGCCATCAACAAGAATCGGCAAGTGAAGCTTAGAAAACCAGATGCATTACCTCTAGAAGAAGATATGCAGAAACTCCGCACATACACTATGGATGAAATTGATGGTCTGATAAATAACCAGTTTACTTTGTGGGATGCCCACAATTTCAAGAAACTTCGGGACTTGACTGTGTCCAGGTTGACACTGTTCAACGCAAGACGTGGAGGTGAACCCTGTAGGCTAAAGAGAAATGAATGGCATGAGGCAAAGGCAAATGTTTGGATAGACAAGCAAAGGGTAGAGGCACTGGATGACCCCCTACAAAAGGAAATGCTGGATAATTTAAAGGTTACCTACCAGTCTGGCAAGGGCAATAATCATTTGGTCCCAGTGTTGTTTCCCAAAGATACAGTAGAGGCAATGATTCATCTGTGTAACCCTGAAATTAGGGGAATGGCTGGCATACAAAAAGAAAACGAGTATGTCTTTGCATGCACGCAAAATTCGTCATCCCATGTAACAGGCTGGCACGCACTGAACAGCATATGCATCATGGCTGACATAAAAAACAAGTCTCAAATCAATGCGACAAAAAATCGACACCGAGTAAGCACCATGTATGCTGCATTTGAGTTGCCAGAAGCAAAGAGATCCCTATTTTTTAAGCACATGGGCCACTCAGGCGAGATAAATGAGCATATTTATCAAACTCCCATGGCAATCCAGGAAGTCACTGATGTCGGAAAGATTCTCCAGCACATTGATACAGGTAAGAATATGTATTAACTACTAGCTACTTTACATTACAGTGCTTAGGCTGTTGCGTACTTTCCAAAGTTTTGAATACACTAGTAAATTTTGCAGGCAATGTAGGTGCTTCCTAAATGCATACTTGGCATAGCATATAACTTCATGACGTTTGCAAGTAGAACATAGACTGCACCAGAACAGAGTGGAGGAAAAAAACTGTGTCCAATTGTGATGAGAGTAATATCAAGATAAATTTCTGTGCTACTTTGTAATCTGAATTTTATCAAATTTAAAGGTGGAGGAAAAAGCAGACTGCCTTCAGCGAGAGGATGGAAATCAACAAACAGTCACTCATTGCACAGCAGTCAGCCTTCATCAGCTTTCAGTCAGACTTCATCCAGCAATCAGTGTTCACCTTCCAGTCGGCCTTCAGCCAGTAATCAGTGTTCACCTTCCAGTCGGCCTTCAGCCAGCAAGCAGTGTTCACCTCCTAGTCGGACTTCAGCCAGCAGTCGGTCTACAGCTCATGTGACACGACAGACCAAAAGAGGTGTGTACATTCTTCAACATGCTCTTGACATTTTGTTTGTTGGATTGTCCTTTGGCAGCACTCGGAAGGTAGCAAAGGACAAAGATATTTGGCTAATGCTTTTAAGAGATTAATTTCATTAGTACTTCAGCGAGTCACGTGCATGGTGGTGGTGGTGGTATAGTGATGATAAGGATTACTATGACTATGACCACAAAGTTGTACACCAAACCAGGCCAATGTCTTGCAAAACGTAGGCCTACCTTGGTGCAACTTTTTTTGTAAAAAAGCTTTACACCACTAAAGTTGTCTCTCAAGAGCAGCAATAAGAACGAAGGCTTTGGTAGTTAATTGTCCCATTTTTTCTTACTTGAGAAAGGTTTCGCCCTTTAAAAAAATTTGGTTTAGTAGCAATTTGTTAAAGCAATGTCAATTGTATTTTCCAGGTCGGAGAAAAAGGCGCAGAATTGCACCTATCATTGATGATAGTGAGAGTGATAGTGATACCGAAGAGGAACCAGTGGAAGCTTCATTCAATAACAAGAATGGTATGTTCCTTAAACTGTAACATACTCTAAGAGTACTTTTGTTTCATTAAGTTCAATGTGCAGGCTAGGTAGGGTTAATGGGAAAATAAGTACATGTGCATGCATATCGGAAGTGAAGGCTGTCAGCTAGTTTAATATAGGATTACTATTTGGCTATCAAATCCGGTATACCTTTTTTACTCACCCTGTAGATTGAAGTATGTTGTGATATGCAGATGCCTGCAGACTGCCTGCAGACTGCCTGCAGCTGCATATTATATGCAGTTGTCTACAGTGAAAAATTGCTTGGAAAATTAAAGCAAAGCTTGTTTGGGGCAAGCTACCCTCATCGTTTTCGTGATCCAAGTTGTCAGTGATGACATAATTGTTTATTTTCAAAATTGTACGTTCCAGATGGTTTAGTGGTTAAATGTTTGAGCAATGTCAATTCTCTGTATGAAAAATTTTTGCAAGAAGCCAATGCATGATTGCACCATGTGATAATGTTGTAACGATAAAAATTTGAAAAATATATTTTGTATTGCACGACCCAAAAGCCAGATTAATAAAGATTTCCACCACTTGTTGTCATCTGTAGTGTTATAAACTTGTGATTGTTTTGCTTGCAGCCCGGAACTACACAAGATGGACCAAAGCTGGTGCAACTTTGGTTGCCAGGCATTTCCATGACATAATCAAAGGAGTGTCCTCCAGGTCCATCCCAGGTCAGTATCTTTAGCATTGTTTCAAACAATTTAGTTTTTAAAACAAAAGTAAGATTTCTTTCTGGATTTGAATTTGTTTGGCAGTCTTTTTAAATATGAAGCTTTATTCAGTAAGGTAAATTGTCAAACTAATTGCTTGATAAAATAAATAGCATCAGATTTCCTTTGAACTGTAGTGTTTCATCCATTTGCCCTTTATGCAGGGAGACAAGACATTCAGACATTTCTGCAAACTCACCACTTGACGTACACTTGGGAGGCAGTCCGCAATAAAGTTATGAATGAAAAGGTAAAATGGCAGCGCCTTGTTAAAAAACGAGAGGACAGTTTCAGTTAAATACAGTACAGCTTCCGCATCTTTGAGGCTTGCCTCAAACATGCCAGGTACATGGAGCACTGGTGGAAGACTTTACAAATATTGAATGCATGTTAGTGCATTACGGCAGAACATAATCATAATATAGTTATTTTACTCCTCCCTTTCATTAGGCTTAACCTTGTGAAATGGGAAAAACCTTGTGAAATGGGAAAGCCATATATAACTGATTGATTATTATTTGCTGCACTGCATAAACAAAATGTATTCAAAATTTGTTTTTTATACCTCGTAGAGTCTTCTCATTTGAAATGAAAATTCTAAGAAGCCCTTATAAATAACGCAGAGGACTACTCTACAGATACCAACCTTGTCTGCCATAATACAACCTTGCTTCGTTTGGATGAACGGGCAGGAACGATTATGTTTGATGGGCTAATTGATCATTGAAAACTTATATGTGCACTATTCTAAAATTAATCCCTGCAGTTTTCACTAGATGCACTATTTTCCAAATTGCATGAGCACGCTTATGATAGCGAAATTAAACAGAACAGGGTGTGATATAGGTCTTGAAATATGGTAGAATGAAGTATGACTTGAGGTAATCAAGTCACAAGGATCTGTGTGGGGAGTATATCAAAAAGGGTGTAGTATGTTCGAATCTCATATGATTCTACATGTATGCTGTAGACCAAGTAGCGTATGGTACATATTTATCTTCAAGCAAACTTGGTGCATAGGAAAGATACTCAGGTCTGCTGTGTCCACTTGTCGGCAGTCATTCTGACTTAATGATAGCTGGGAATTGACCACAGAATAAGGTGTCCAATGAGCATACAGTATTTCTTATTGCCGACAAAAAATTGGATCGTGAATTTACTTTGCACTTGCATAAAATTTAATGTTATGACTAAGTATTGTTTAATGTTTATGAAACTATTTAGCTGACAGTTAATTCTGATTGTTCTTGTTGAAATACAATCTAGTGAGGTTTGCGATGACACCATGTAATAATCTCTCTTGTGAGTTGTGGTGGTTCTGAAAAGAACCTTTGGTTTCAACTGAACATGTCGATCTTTATGCTCTGATTGTCTTCAGGAGAATAGCTGGACTCTGATGATGCAACTGCTTTAGTACTGCGTGTGGGGAAAGTTGAAACCCTGAAGTGGCATGTGTGAAGTGTAGCTCACTAACCTGTGTCAGTAACAAAGAGGGCCTACCAGGGCTGACGATGTGAAAGACCCAAGGTAGCCTAATAGATAGGGAGGACCTAGGAGAAGGGACTAAGGAGCCTATGGAGTGACCGTGGATATAGGTGATCCATTGGTTGGGACCCAGATGTCCAAAACGTATCAGAGAGGCTCGAGATCTACAAGCACGACACCATACCTCAAGACATTGGCTTCAACATTAGTGACATCTGGGTCCCAATCCTCCCAACCAATAGATCACCTATATCCACGATCACTCCATAGGCTCCTTAGTCCCTTCTCCTAGGTCCTCCCTATCTATTAGGCTACCTTAGGTCTTTCACACCGTCAGCCCTGGTAGGCCCTCTTTGTTACTGACACAGGTTAGTGAGCTACACTTCACACACGCCACTTCAGGGTTTCAACTTTCCCCACACGCAGTACTAAAGCAGTTGCATCATCAGAGTCCAGCTATTCTCCTGAAGACAATCAGAGCATAAAGATCGACATGTTCAGTTGAAACCAAAGGTTCTTTTCAGAACCACCACAACTCACAAGAGAGATTATTACATGGTGTCATCGCAAACTTCACTAGATTGTATTTCCACCATGCAAAGTTTAAAATCCTACTTGTTGAGAATAGTTTTGAAATGATGTTATTTGCCGTTGAGATTATTAAAACAAAAGCAGTGCACCTGATCATGGCCCACACGTATTTACTTGTGGATCACATGTCTCTTTGAGATATGAACTTTAGTATCTGTCTTTTTCATTGAACAGGTAACCTTAGTATAGGAGCGGGTCAACAGTTGTCTTTTTAAATATTTACTAATAACCTTCGGCAGGTAAGCTCTTTAAATGGGCTGGAAATGAGTAATTGCTGTTTTAAAATTAGTGTTTGAATGAGCAGCGCTTCCATGATAAATGAAATATTTTTCAACTTTCTGATGAAAAAAGTATCCATATCTGACCCATATAAAAAGCCTCAACATTTCATTGCATATCATTAATGGATCATACTTCATTCCAGTGCAGTTTGTCAAAGTACCATAAGGAGACATTTGAGAGTTTGGGAGGTTACATTATGGAGACACTTCCACATAATATTGTCATACTTGATTTGCTGTACTGTGGTCACCTACCTTTACTCTAATTGTATTGCTCAATTGATGTGTGATTTACTGCTCAGACATTTTAACTGACTATCACTGTTAGACCCAAAGACTTTTAAGGGAAACAAAAGTTTCCACGCATAAACAGCGTAAGCATTTCCTTTCACAACACAAAAATATGCCATTATCTGAAGGTCTAAATTCCAATTTGTAGTTGTAGGAAGTTGTAGATTCTTAAAGATCTCATAAAACTGACCCAATATCTGAAAATGAGGTGGAAGTCACCAAACGCTACTGTTGTGTAATAGAACTTTAAGCATGTCTTTTCTCCATGCAGAGCAATGGAAATAATTTTCACCTGATGAAGTTTTCATGTCACCCCACAACAGTGTGAGTAGTAAATTAAAAACAATTGTCTTGCTGTGAAACTTGTTTCCTACAATCTGAAAATAAAAAAATGAACTCACATGTAAGAACTTGAAGGATCCAGTCACAGTATAGTAAATAGTCATCTGATTAAACTCCTTCAAGATCTAAATTTCTGATTAATCATCAATACTTGGATTCTGTCCTCAACAATATCATACATGAGCAGGTCAAATGGCAGTTGGCACAAAAGGGAATGGATGCTTTTCAAAAAATACAAGCAGCAGACTTGATAGAATGATCGTTACATGGTGATAATGCTAACTTAATGAGATTGTATTTGAACCATGAAAGTAAACAATATCATATCATTAATGGATCATACTTCATTCCAGTGCAGTTTGTCAAAGTACCATAAGGAGACACTTGAGAGTTGGGGAGGTTACATTATGGAGACACTTGAGAGTTGGGGAGGTTACATTATGGAGACACTTCCACATAATATTGTCATACTTGATTTACTGTACTGTTGTCACCTACCTATACTTATATTTGAAGTTTTATAAATCAATTTGCAGTTGTTAATTAATGTTTGCATTCTTGTAAAGGTCTTGTTTTGTAAGAATATTAACCTTTTTTGAAAGTTGACCATCAGTTAGCACACTCTTGATGTCAGTCCACTGTAACAATGTTGTACATGATCTGGTAAAATGGCACCATTTGGTACAGTGTTGATTGGATGCTTTTCAAGAAATATTTGGAGCGTACATGATAAAGATCCTGGTGTTACATTAAACCTTACTTCAGAGATCAGAGAAAGTTCAACCTTGCCCAAAATAATAACATTTGTATTTAAAGTTTTATGAATCGAGTTAGTGTTAAAACAAGTTAGTTACTGTTTAACATTATACACCAGGCAAAGTGTGAAATTCAATTAAAAAGTTGATATTTTTCAACTGTTTTCAGCATATAATAGCAACTTTTTCCTCTTATTTTTTCTGACTTCAGACGAAAAAGCAAATCTTGTCTGTTCAATAGCACTCCGCACTAAGGATGTCACTTTTGCAGAAAATACCCAGATGTTAGAAAAACATTCTACCACTCACGCAATTCCTGCAACATGAATGACACACAGATTACACCTTGAGTACAAGCGCATGATCCTTAAACACATGTCTGTGAAATGCCTGTATTTTTTAGCATTAGTGCAGAGTGTTATTGATCTATTTATTCATCTGTTATATTTTGTTGCAGTTTAATTTTATTTTCTGTGCAATAATAGTGCAAAGGGTTTCTGTGCAATAATAGTGCAAAGGGTGTCTGTTAATGATAATGCAATAATGTCAAAATCAAATTGTCTACCACAAACCCCATTTCTGGACTAGTAATTGATTTAGCTCATTTTTCGAACAGTACCTTTCCTAAAATTAGGGAATTATTTTTTAAAGTTTTTTTTATTATAAATTTTAAATATTAAAATTTATTTGTTGAAGCATTTACAAAGAAGAAAAAAAGTAATCTTTATTGAAAAGGTTCAATTATACAAACTTTCCTTTACCAATGTTTAAGAGCAAGACTCTACTTTGTACTTGTTTGTAGTTGAAATTTAAGTAATTAAATTGCTTGTTGAAATTTGGAATTATTTGTTTTGAACTTTTTACTATTAAAAGTGCAGCCTTCATCAAGGCTTGCTCATTGCTAAAAAAAATGTAGATTTGTCTTATTTTCTCTTCTTTTTTTAAGGAAAAAGCAAATTTTTAGTTAGAGGATAGTGGGAAAATAAAAGGAAAGGGGTAAGAAGGTGATTTCTTCCCACTTTTAAACTGGTACAAACTGGTACTAGGCTCTGCTATTGAGCGGATGTATTTCAGGCATGTTTCTTTTGGGGTTTTGCTTTGTGAACTGTCTCTTTCTCCTGGAAACTGAATGACAATTTCTACAAATATTGACTGCTTTGAGATGATGTTTTACTCTTCCAGGGATCACCTCGGGTGTCATAATTTTAAATAGTAAATTAAAAGCAGTAATTATTTGTTTTATATTACAACACCAATACATCATTGTGCATAAACTTAGTGCCATGAAGGTGCGGTTGTTTTGGGCATTGTACACCTGTTGCTATTGGTCTAGTAGTAGTAGGGTTCAGCGAAGTACATCGGTTGCTAAGGAGATACCGGTAGTACTATGTTGATTAACTCTGAACCAATCGAAAGGCATCTTTGTGAGGGGTGTTATAGACCGATCCAAGTTGGAATGTCACGTACCAGTGTGTTCCGCCATTACTGGGATGCTTTTATGCCCTGCGTAAATTTATTTGACCACCGAGGACATCTCTGACCACTGAAGTTGACGCGACTGTACAGAACGCCAGGTGACGCGAGTTAAAGCGTGTGCATTACGCGTAGGGGAGCGTAAGAGCGTCCGAGTAATGGCGGACCAGGGCCCAATTTCATAGAGCTGCTTAAGCAGAAAATATTGCTTAACAAGTTTCTGCTAAGCAGAAATGAGCAGGATACCAGTCACAAATTGTACATGTGACATGGTAGTTTGGCTGGTAACCTCATTCTGGTAAGCATAATTTTGTTGTGCTTAGCTACTTTTTGTGCTTAAGCAGCTCTATGAAATTGGGCCCAGGACGTAAGGCTAAAATGGATCAGTCTATAATGATTAGTCTATATTGGGCATTTCTCTCTCTCTCCCCCCCCCCCCCCAATTCACACACGCACGCACACATCCTTACGGATCCGGATTGTGGGGTAGGGCCTACTGCTATTGTTGTTCTATTATTCCCTTTTCTTAAGAATTCCATTGTTGGGCCCAAGTGTTCCTATTGAAATTACATTGTGGGGTCCATTGTTGTCAGGACCCCACATATGCCCTTCTTCCGTCCACACACACACACAAACCAACCACATTCGTGCAAAACTACTGGGTCAAAATAAAAGGGGGAAATTATAAAATATGTTTTTTCGCAAATCAGCCCCCCCCCCCCTCCCTTAACTTTAAACCTGATTCTGCAGAAAGTTCCCTGAAAACAAACCAATTTTTCCATATTCTGCTGATGAACAAATTTGAAAATCTCCCCGATAAAGGCAGAATTTTCCATACTATGCTGAATGTAATTCTAAATATCTAAGTTTTTATCTAAGGTGCATAAATTATGTCAAGGTAGGCCCTTATCGAAACTACGTCTTTGATCTGAGCTCTGCGTCTTGTTGAGCTCCGTCCAGCTGTTTGAAACCCATTAAGGAAAGTGCATGTTTTCTAAAAGCTAACGGAGCCTAAGCCCATGCAAGCCCACACTTTTTTTCGCCCAAGCCGCTTCGAAAAGGCTCTTCGTGCCGATGAGCGCAATGTAAAGGGATATTTTTTAATTCGCGCAGACACATTTTTAATTTGGCAGGTCAATTACAAATTTTGTCCTTATGAATTTTGAAAATGTCCCTTTCAAAAATTGCGCTCAACATCATGGTGCGCATACAAACTGCATGACAACTAACTAGACTGCCGTCTTGTTCCCATTTCAAAACTTATGTCTACACGCACTGTTGGATGTTTATAGTCGACTCCCGACGATGCTGCAAATTTTCGCGCCATACCGTCCGTGTCAACATTCATTACTCGTCTGGCATCTCACTCTCAGTACAGTCGTTTTAAGCTAAACGTTAATCAACAATTAAACTTAATCGCTTGAACTTGAAGTTGAACCTACCCACAGCATAAGATAATGTAAGTACATGGATTTATTGCTTTTGGAGGAAAGACCCTCTCCCACTTCCACTAAAAAAGCTTGCTGCCTTGCTTTGCTTCAGCGCCCTTTGCTGGATATCCACCAGATGGAGTTTGCACAGTAGCGAACAGATACAGAGTTCACTTCCACTTCCACTCCCGGCTCCGCCTTCATATAATCAGACATGGGCCTTTTGGTTTTATAATTAATTTAGCGTTAAATACACACCACTCCCTGGGCCCAATTTCATAGAGCTGCTAAGCACAAAAGTTTGCTTTAAGCATGAAATTTCTTCCTTGATAAAAACAGGATTACCAACCAAATTTCCACGTGATTTTCAGGATAAGCAAACAACAGCTGACTACCAGTAACAAGCAATATGCAACACATGGAAATTTGGTTGGTAATCTTGTTTTTATCAAGGAAGAAATTTCATGCTAAGCAAATTTTTGTGCTTAACAGCTCTATGAAAATGGGCCCAGGTCCAGGACCCGGGGATAGCAGGGACTTAATTGGCCGGAATGTAATTTTGTTAAGTGTTACAAACGTGTTACTGTTACACAGTCCTGGCTGAAGTACCTGCAGGGCCGGGCATTTGTTGGTATATAACCCCCGCCCGTAAGAATCCCCCATGCCAGCTTTTTTTAGACACCAAGCTTACAGGACGGCTATAGGCCTAGCTCCGGTAGCTTTATAAAAATAGCTAATCACTAATCAAAGGATAGCCCAATATTATTTTTAAATAAACGACGCCATTGATTGATCATCATAGATGTAGTCCTAAATTGTGATATTAATTTTTAAGACAGTTAGCCTACACCCCTATGTTCCGGCACCCAATATGCCACTGAACATGCTGAATGTAGGCTACTGACTCTGTATGTTTCCGTTCCCGACATTTCAACCCATGATATGTTCTGACACCTGAGCCTAGATTTGACTCCAGTAGCAACAAAGTCCAGAATATGAAGTTTCCCTGCCATTGCAAAAAATGTTATGACATTTTTTACATGTTCATACCTCATGAGTCATGGCAGAAGCAAAAGCGTTGTTTAAATATTCCTTGTGTCATGAATTCCATGACTCCTGGGTTCAGAATTGTCAATTAAGTCAATGAGAAACATTTTTTCAATTTAATTGACAAAATAAAAAATGGAAATTGTTACTTGTGCTGACTCCGTCTGTGAAGACCTATGTCATGTGCATGTTCGGAGATCTTTATGGAATTCTTAGCATGAATATTAACAATATTTGCCTGAACCGCAAATATTCACAATTTATATTTTGGGAAATATTGTCGCAAATATTATATATTGTCCTCACCTCAAATGTCCTAGTGTGTTGTCTAGCCCCCCCCCCCCCTTGACACTGTCCCCGCCCCTCCCTTTATTCTGTATTAGCTTAAAATGATTTTTTCCTGTAACATTTCTGCGCTAGGTTGGATGTGCAACTACTCAAAAGTCATGGGTAAACATAAGCAGCTTTGTATAGTCGAACATAGGAAGAAAAGAAAACTGAAACAGAAGTCAAAGAGATCCTTGCCTCCCCTACAACTGCCTGCTGGGAAGAAGATCCATACTTGCAGCAAAGAAATTTCTTCATGCAGTACTACTGAGGCTTCACTGGAGATTACATCCTGTTCATTACCTCCATTTCAAGACAGTTCATCCTCTTTACCTGCTTCCTCTCAACCTGCTTCCTCTCAACCTATGTGCAAGAGTTCTTCTTCAAAACATAAAATGCAATACCAAAACGACCCTTTGTATTTGAAATTTGTTGAGTTTGGGCTTCTGCAATACAGACTTAACCAGGTGAGTTTATACTCTATAATATTAAAGGTTCATATGACAAAGAGAAGTGATAGCCAAAAACATGTTTTGGCAATCAAAGAAATATTTTGATAAAAGAAAGTTTTCCAAAAGTAGGGGAGTGTTACAAACAGTACATTTGTACAATCCTGGTGTATCTTGCATTGATATGAGTGGCTGGAGTTGATTAGTCTTTAGTTAGGGATTTCCCCAATTCAGCATTTTATTGTGGAAACAAAATCAAACAGACCTTAAGAATTGCAGTTTGATCCAGAAAATGAAATTTTAACCACATGAAATAGACTTTCAGATAGTTTTATGTGGACAGTTATTTATTTTATTTTATTTTTTTAATCGAAACAACCCCTCAGTGAATTAGCTGAGTGGATTAATTGGGTGAATAAGGAACTGGTAAATGAGTCATAAATATAATCAAATAACTTACAAAATTTTAACTTAATGTTCTACTTTGCTCTTCAGATACAAAATGGACATGTGGTGTTGGAGCAATATTGAACAGCAGTGGACCCTTCTCTGGCTTCAGCCTGCAATTCAAATATACAAGACCTGAAATGTGTTAATATGTTTTCCCTTCAGTTGCTGTCTCTTTGTATTACATGTTAGCACACAGGTGAAAAGTAATAAACTAATATTTTGGAACACATAGAAAATTTGTATGCCAACCTTGGTTCCAAAAGAAAAATTAACAAATTAAAATCAATTTTCAAGCAGACCAACTTCTCAAACATTAATCTTAGTGGTGGAATCTGGGTGGTGGATGCAATGTGCATGAACATCATTTTATCAAATGTTTTACAGATCTCACTCAGAGTATTTAGTAGTTGACTTTATTGGAACGAGGAAGGAGGAACAGCCCAACATTTTTACTAAAATGTAATCAGTGATTCCAGTAAAAAAGCATCTTATTTTGTAAAATTTTCCCAAATCATGGGCTGAGAGACTTTCAAGATCCTGGTGTTCATGCTTGATAATGGGTGAATACTTTTGTACGATCCTGGTGTATCTTGCATTCCCCAATTTAGTATTTTATTTGAGCCTCAAATGTCGCAATAAAATAAAACAGACCCTAAGACTTTCAGTTTTATCTAAAAACATTTTTTTTGACCCCCCCCCCCCCCAAAAAAAGAAGATAAACAAAAAAAGAAGTTGATCAAATGTCAATTTATTCTTGGATAGAGTCATGTGACCCGAAAATGTTTTTCTCTCCATTGAAAAAAAAACAAGTAATTTGTGTTTATTTATTTACCCTTTTTTCTGCTGTAGTTAAAATAAAAATCATGTAAAACTAACGTCACTTTGTAAAATTGTCCCAAGTCATGGGCTGAGAGACTTTCAAGATCCTGGTGTTCATGCTTGATAATGGGTGAATACATTTGTACGATCCTGGTGTATCTTGCATTGATATGGGTGGCTGGAGTCGATTAGTCCTTGGTTGTGGATTTCCCTAATTCAGTATTTTATTGAGCCTCAAATGTCGCAATAAAATAAAACAGACCCTAAGGATTTCAGTTTTATCTAAAAACATTTTTTGACACCCCCCCCCAAAAAAAAAAAAGATAAACAAAAAAAGAACTTGATCAAATGTCAATTTATTCTTGGATAGAGTCATGTGACCCTAAAATGTTTTTCTCTCCATTGAAAAAAAAACAAGTAATTTGTTTTTATTTATTTACCCTTTTTTCTGCTGTGGTTAAAATAAAATCATGTAAAACTAACGTCACTTTGTAAAATTGTCCCAAGTCATGGGCTGAGAGACTTTCAAGATCCTGGTGTTCATGCTTGATAATGGGTGAATACTTTTGTACGATCCTGGTGTATCTTGCATTGATATGGGTGGCTGGAGTCGATTAGTCCTTGCTTGTGGATTTCCCCAATTCAGTATTTTGATGAGCCTCAAATGTAGCAACAAAATAAATTAGACCTTAAGAATTGCAGTTTGATCCAAAAACATATAGTTGAGACTTCAACAACTTGGCTCCTAAACTGTCCAAAGAAGGATAACGTAATTTATGTTGTCATTTGCTTTTCTGGAATACTTGTAGGAGTTGCCTCTGTTCTTTGTTCTGGTTTTCACCTTTAATATTTCACTTCTATCCCAATTTGCATACACATTTTTTGAAGACAGCATTTTGGCCATCAAACAACCTCAGATAATCAAATTAATCAAACTTAGCATGTACTTAGTCCTTACAGTGATGTTGTATCCCAGAGAGTGTCATAATGATGTCATCCTCTGTTTCAGGACATCACTTCAAAGGTGCAGATTTGTAATCAAGTATCTACATACCTTTATTTAGTTGAATTTTGGTATTGCCACAGACAGGGACATGACATCAGTAAAGATTGAGATAATGTCATGACGTCATCACAACTTTTTTCATTTTTATTTGACCACCTAATCTTATCTCTTACTGCGGAAATGCTAATCGAAATTCTTCCTGGGGTGAACAAAAATGAGATTATGTCATGTTTTGGCTCAAAACCAGCTGGGAACCTCAAACAATAGCTCAATTTCAGTGTACACAACAAAACCTTGGTTATTTTGTGAGATTTTTAACATGTAAATGTATATAATATATTTTTACGAACTGGACGGGACAACAAGACTCTTTAAAGGGTGTGTACAACATTGGTAAAGTTAAAAAAATAAATGTTCACATAATTGCACATAACTTACATGGTATAAAGATGGACATGGTGGAAAACTTCCCTTGAAATAGTTTTGCTTAAAATGCCATAGTTTTTAGGAAATGAGTGAAACAACTGTATTTATCCTGCAGGATAAAATCTGATAATTGCAAACAAAGTAAAAACACATAAGGGGGTTTTCAATGTTTTCCCATGACTCTGAAGACCGATTTAGCTTAAACTTTCACAGGTTTCATGTATATGTTGGGTCACATCAAGTATGGATACTAGTCTTTGACAATTACCAATGTTGTACACACCCTTTAAGCTGCCGAACTTAAAAAAACAATAATGCTTTTGCACAATCTCTCTGAGTGATGTGTCATTCTCGGAGTGCTAGTAAGAATGCTTGAATAAAGCCATTATGTAAAAAAGAAATAAATGCCTGTATGTGTACTTATTATTCCTTTCTAACTTGGTCGTAATAGCTGCTTTCAGAATTTACAGCCTTTTTTACCGGAAATGTTTCTAAATAAATAGAAAAACTCTTTGATTCAAAATGTCAATCAACTCTTTGGGAAAAGGAATGCTAATCATGTCACTATTGTAAAGTTACAAGATTACGTGTGCGGATCCATGATCACATACTTTAGAAGACACATTGGAGGTGGTGGTCAAATCACCTTATGAAGACATTTTAAATATATTGTTAAATGTTTTCTCGGCCATTGGTTCAGCAAACCGTCAATAATTGCAGCTGTTCTCATTTGGCTTCAACGAGAGTTCGTGATTTCTTTGTTGGCACTATATTGTTTCAAAAACCCAGATGACTACAAAGAGTTAAGCATTTTAGTGAAAAAGAATGTGGCATTGCGTATGAAAATGTATTGGGGAGACATGTCTCCCAGAGGTACCATAAAAATATGTTATTGTGACATTGTCTCCCAAAGATACCATCCGTAGAAAAAAAACGTTAAGGAGACACAAATATGTGCGATATTCTGCTATATCTGAAGTGGTGTTCCTGAGACCTATGGCTGCTGTCAACAACACTTCAGCTTCTGTTTATATGCATTTACGAATTGGGTAGTAAAACTATTTGTGTTTAAATAATGTGGTATGGACACTAAAGTGAAATGTCTCCAAGAGGTACTTATCATAACGGTGTCTCCAAAAGGTGCTATGCAAAGTTATATATATATATATATATATATATATATATATATATATATATATATATATATATATATATATATATATATATCAAATAATAAACCACAAGGGAAACTGACATGGTATATTTTTTAAATGATTTCGGGTTGAACAAAGAAATTATATATATATATGTATACGATGAGGATTAGAACCCTCTGACGAAGGTCCGGTTTGGATCGAAAGCTAAGGCCATCTACCCTACAAATTTTATATATCACCGGTCATCAGGTTTTTCCTGTCTGCAACTCAGCGGTTTTAGAAGACCCCACCAGCCGTAGTAAGAAACTTATATATCTGTTGTGGTATCCCTTCGTGGTGATCCCTTTGAGTTGCTTGTTCTTTGTTTTTACCCGTTATTACCATATCCATTTTATCCTTCCCCATTCCTCACCTGTTCTTTTCAGAACATTTCCCAACAAATGCATATTTCCCATTTACCCACAATTGTTAATAACATGTTCTTTCCACAGGATTTTGTTAAGTTATTCTCTCCACAGGCTTATAAATAACACACTCCTTTTCACAGGTTCCATAACCCGTTCTCTCCTCAGGATTGTATTAACCTTTTTCTCTCCACAGATTTATAAATAACCCGTTTTGTCCATAGGTTTTATAACCCGTTCTCTCTACAAGATTGTGTTCACTTTGTCTTTGTACATGTTTTATAAATAACCCGTTTTGTCCACAGGTTCCATAACCCGTTCTCTCCTCAGGATTGTATTAACCTTTTTCTCTCCACAGATTTATAAATAACCCGTTTTGTCCACAGGTTTTATAACCCGTTCTCTCTACAGGATTGTGTTCACTTTGTCTTTGTACATGTTTTATAAATTACCCGTTTTGTCCACAGGTTCCATAATCCGTTCTCTCCTCAGGATTGTATTAACCTTTTTCCCTCCACAGATTATAAATAACCCGTTTTGTCCACAGGTTTCATAACCCGTTCTCTCTACAGGGCTGTATTAACCCTTTTCTCTCCACAGATTTATAAATAACCCGTTTTGTCCATAGGTTTTATAGCCCGTTCTCTCTACAGGATTGTGTTTACTTTGTCTTTGTACAGGTTTATAAATTACCCGTTTTCCACATGATTTATAACCCGTTCTCTCTACAGGATTGTGTTAACTTTATCCTTGTACATGTTTATAAATAATCCGCTTTGTCCACAGATTTTATAATCCGTTTTTTTCATACAGGATTGTGTTAACTTTTTTCAATGACATAACTCACCATGGCACTTGCTACTGATACCAAGTGCCCTTTCCGTAAACTACGTAAGCTTAAAGGAAAGAACATTCGCTACTTGTCACATCTTGATAACTACCGTTTTTATCGATTATCCCGGATCATCCCTAAAGGGCTCCAGATCAAGTGTGCCCCTTCCTTTGGGGACCTTGAACCCTCATTTTTGAAGAAATGGAATAAGACACTCACTAACACGTCTTTCCATCTGCTCAGGTTACTGGAAGATCCATGCCAACAATACATTGATAACCAGTTACTTGAGATAACAGAGACTGAATCTCAACTCCAAGAGTCATTGCTCCAATCAAGAGTATGAACATTTACATGATATCCTACGATCTAATGTCAACCACCTACGGTCCACCCTAACGGACAAACAGAACAAGAAACGCATGAATGTCCAAGCTAACCATAAGAAATACATTCATAGACGTTTCCACAGCAAGAGGCCAACTCTTACTCACCCCCTTGAAAGGTCGCCGTCTGTAGAGAGGGTTACGATCATCGCAACTAATTCTGATACATGTTTTTGGTTTCTTTTTTTGCAATTGTTTCTTGAATAAAATGTTTTTGCAGTATTTCATGTAACTTTTATTGCGTAGTTGCATCAACAAATACAAAATTTCAAAACAAAATTAAAAATACAAAATTAAATAAATCAAATCTCTACCTTATACTAAAAAAAAGATTAAAAAGTTACGCGATGCTGGTAGTGTCAGGCGTTCACGCGCCCGAGGGGTTAGATAGCGCGCTCTGCGCCCCTCTACGGACAACGATATAGTTCCCTTATTTGTGGCGGTTGACCCAGCAGCATATCCTCCCCTGTCCCCCCTGCCTAGCCACTAGGGCCCTGACACCTTAGGGGAGGAAGCAAGGCAGATCCCAATCACACTGTTGCCACAGACAGCAAAAGGCCTTGAACCTATATTAGTGCAGACGGCATTCGAACCTGGATCGCGTGGTCCAAGTGTTGAGACAGTCCCAGCACCTTATCCCACTGCGCTAGTATGGTGTTGGTACTCTAACCTTCTTTGCCTCTCTTTTTTGCTATAAATGGATATGTTTTTCGTTTGTGCTTGTTTTTGCCTCTGACGAAGGTCCGGTTTGGATCGAAAGCTAAGGCCATCTACCCTACAAATTTTATATACATATATATATAAATATATATATATATACACGAAATATTTATATTTAATGTATGGTTCAATTAACAATAGAAAATGTTCGCCTGTTTGTGTTAATCAAGAGTGTATCTCGTAAAGAGTGGGAAGTATACGAAGCAGCGATTTAATTACTTTAACTTCAAATCGCAAAACACTAACAATGATGTAGGAAAGAAAAGTCCAGCAACTTATTCATACAACTATTGATTAAACTCTGCCATTAAAACCATGTAAAGTCTGGTAGTTTAATTTCGGTTGTTTCGTTATTGTAGTACTCGTACGCAAAACAAATTGTATTTCAAGTCCATACTCCGTATACTCGACTGAAAAATGTCTGTACTTGCAGAACTGAAAATGTACTCGGACTAAATTGTCGAACGAATAACCCAGAGGGGATATAAAATAAGGTTGTCTACATTATGTTGCGTTAATGCAAATGTGTGCCATTGCTATCCAAGAAATACTGGAATAAACAGTGGAACATACTTCCATCCTTTACAAACATCAGGGCAATTTTTGCGACGCCCATATTACATGAGGTGTAAGGTCTAAAATTGACAAATGCTTGTCAACTACAATCTTGAAGTAGTTTTAGTAAATCCTAATTTGTGTGTGTGTGTGTGTGTGGTGTGTGTGTGTGTGTGTGTGTGTGTGTGTGTGTGTGTGTGTGTGTGTGTGAGAGAGAGAGTTTGTAGTGACATTCAAACCGAGGACTTACAACAAAAGGGACAATAGGTCCACGTTTGCTATCACAAAAGAAAACAATGGGGTTCACGAGTTGAACAAAGGAGGGTCTACGATTGGAGGTCATTACACACTTGTGTGTGTGTGTGTGTGTATGTGGTGTGTGTGTGTCTACCCGTTAAAACCGAGGACTTTAACAAAAGGAATCCGGATTTCTGACACAGCGAGAACATACTCGCTTCGCTTTCGTATACAAAACCAATGGGGACGTCGCTAAAAAAACTAATGCAGTTAGAGTATAGCTTTAAGTGTCGGGAGAAGTTGTGACGTTATGATGACGCCATCAAGTGTCGAGTTACATTAAAATTAAAATGTAATGTTTGAAAAAATCATAAATCATGATCGACACGATTTGTACAATCTATACATCAACGGAGAGGTTTGTACTAACTAGTTACATTAAAATTAAAATGTAATATTTGAAAAAATCATAACTCATGATCGACACGATTCGTACAATCTATACATCAACGGAGAGGTTTGTAATAAACTTGACAAAGCTACACAGAGTGTGACCCCATTTCACCTTGACTTTCAGGTCAAAAGTTGAAATTGCAAAAAATTCATATTTCAAGAACTGCTTATACTCTAATCAAAAATTATGCATTAGATGGTAGGTCCTTGAGCTTTCTCAAACTTTTGCACAAAAATGATACCAACTACCAAATGATACATACCTTAATTTCTGGTCAAAATCGGACGCGAAAAGCCCACGTGTGTTGTTACCCACATGTAAACTATTTATAATGCAAAAGTACTGTGGGGGCTGTTCCGCTCCACTGATTACAAGGTCCAAAGTCCACGAAGCTTGATTTGACATAAATTATTGACGGGTAGTTGCATCATCAAGTTGAGCACTTTAAGGCTTATTTTTAATTACCTCTATCAATTTTATAATTATAACACGTCTATCTAAATGCTTCTCTGTTGTCTACCTAGGCAGAAGGAACTGTATGATTGTCACAGCTCCGTCAGCTTTCCGTGCATCGATGATTGATTGAGTAGTGTTATGTTCCGGTCCTTAATAATTCATCGAGGTGACAAACATTAATGGACAAAAATATTACTGTATTATTAAATATGATTCTTATTTAACTGTGATCCTTATTTTGCTTAAAAATATTATTTTATTATTTGGATACATAAACTCTTTGAATGTTTATTCAATGTTTGAAAAGTCAGTCAGAAGATCTTATTGTTTTAACCTAAGCCCCTAATAAAGGCTCGCCAGACACCATTCAGAAAATCTCGGATTAACTCGTAGCAAACGGCAAACTGAGATTTGACCACGGCCATTGACCAAGGGGGTCGGAAAACCATAGGCTGCTAGGGGTATCCAAAGACCAATCCACATACTAATTCTCTGTGGTTACCAAGTGCCTCAGTACTCTTTACAGTTATATCAGAAATGAAGTGATTCTGAAGATTGAAGTGATGTCATAACCCCCCCCCCCACCCTAAATACCTCTTGAGTGTAACTCTTGTTCTACAACTCTATTGAACACCACAAACTTTGAAAGATATTAGATGGATGTGATTCGAAGTGGTGAAGGTGACATGACCCCATGTCTTATTGGTGGTAACACCAGTATTGCTGGTGAAGGAGTCCGATTCTCTAATGTGTTGTCCATTTCCGACACTATTTTACAGGGCATTGAGGCAGTGGGTAACCATGGATACTGTTTGTCTGTCTGAGTATTGAGAAACTGTGGACAAGGCGCCCCCAGACCATTCAACCCGATGGTCTGAACGTCCAAGAAGAAAATAACTAAAAACTAATAACTTTCGTCTTTGTCTTTTCCGTTTTCCCCTACAGATATTCCCCTATTCGAGTCTGCATGTCTCTTTCACTATAAATTAATACCTTTTCTCCTTCTTCCCACGTTTGATTTTGTCTTTTGTGTTTCCAAACTCTTGTGGATAAACCAGCCCCTTCCCCCAAGGGCCTGTGCGTCACGGAAGGACAATGCAAGCATTATTATGCCCCTTCGGCTTCGCCGGCGGGGCTTGCAAAGTATATATAGAAAAAGATAAAAACCCATGACAGGAATTTTTTTGCCAACAACACCGCACACCACCAACATAACGAGACAATCATTCCTCTCCCCTGGCCAATTTGCACATAAAATGCCAATTTCCTTCAAACATTATTTTAACGTACAATCAGCAGCTCGAATACACATTACTAAAATACAAGGAGAAATGCTTTGATTTACATCTCGAACAGTATTTTCAAACACTTCCGCAAAATTGAATATGGGTGGATTTGATTTTTTTCTTCTTAAATAATTGAACAAATTATACGAGTTGTTTTCCTTGATGTAAACAAAAAAATCGCTCTTGTTATTACTGTTCCTATTTCAAGACGCACTTTCTTGTCAGAAAACTAGTGATTACCATTGGTTTTTCCGATGTTAATAAATATTTTTTCGACAACTAGTCTTACTTTTGTACCAATGATTGTGGCTGTGCACAAGTACATGTTGCGTTTTGGTTGACAGCTTAAGCAGAAGTTTACAATTTATGACAATCATGCATTGACGCAAGGTGCAACACACTAGGCGTTTCTGTATGTTCATCCCTCACTTCATTTATCCATTTACTCATACATTCATTCGTATGTTATAGAAAAACGCTTCCTTCATGCTCAGGAACATAAGTCATGGAAATTTATGACATTTTTAAATGCCTTGATGCTAATGTGTTAAAAGGGGGGACTTTTACAAGACAGATTTAGATTTGTCGTTGTTTTTGCATGTGAATCACAATAACGAGATGCTATAAAGGTTTGCAGTCATTTTTTCTGTTGATTTGCGGTATTGTTGTGTTTTACAAGTGAAAATTACTCTTATGATGCGTTTTATATGTCAACTAAACTTTTTTTACAGCATACAGTCGTAAGTTTTGAAATCAGTGTAATTTGTACTTGACAAACGTTTTTATTCATTTTAAAAGTTAAAACATTTGGGTTTACACTTGAAGCCAAAGGGTTGTGTGATCTTTATTTTGGACTCACTATAATATTTCTATATGGTCAATTGAAATCTACACTAATATTTTGAAGAAAAAAAATCGCCTTTTTAAAGGTGGTTAAAATTGTCTGTTAAAAAGTTTGACTTTAAGATATTTGAGTAAAAAGTAAATATTCTAAATGAAAAATTTAAGTAAAATATTGGAAATTTGCATTTCCCAAAAAAAACATAAATATTTCTCGTTTCAATCAATCACACAAAAGGACCATTAAATCATTCAACATTATAGTTACGACTTCTCAGAAGTTTGGAACGACGGTTCATCCAGTCATGTTAGGGACCAACTTCAAGTACATTTATAAGATTCAATAGACCTCTTGCGTAATGTGCAGCGCTGCTGGTACGCTGACGTCACGCGCACATTTTATACGCACAAAGAACAGCTATCGTCAAATGAGCTGTCTCTTTTTGCCTCAGTGAGGGCGCTGTTTGGGAATGAGACGTCAAATGCAGGGCGTCTGTTACGTAAATCAGAGAAAGAAGAAGAAAAAAAAACCTCCCCTTCCCCCTCCACCTCCCCCCTTCCCTCCCCTCTCCGGGTTTCCAAGATACCTTATAATTGAATTCCGGGTTTCAGAGATACTTTATCATTGATTTACGAGTTTCAGAGATACCTTCTTATTGAATTCCGTGTTTCCATGAAAATAATCCGTGTTTCTTAGATGAATTATCTCAGTAACTCAGTATTAACTTGAAGGCAGTTCAAGCTTCCGTAGTTTTCTCAACAAGTAGCGGTGTATTCAGCTTATAATTCCACATGTGACTGTTATTGTGCCTTTCTTGATAGTTTTGCCAATAAAGCAGCATATCCCTATTTACGTCGACAAAAACCAATCTATGACCCTACCTTTAAAGGAACATTACAGAATTGGTAAGAAAAAAACTTGTAAAATATACTTTTTGATCACAGATTTATATAAAACTTACACAGTCTAATGATGATGATAGTAGAAAACATCCCTTGAAATATTTCTGTCTGAAATGCCATATTTGAAGAGAAATGGATAGACTAATTTTTCGATTGGAGTTTATCGCTCAGTGAGCGTTTTATTCATTCGTTGAATCGATATGATTTCATGCAAATGTGTAATCGGTTTTTCACTATTTTCTCGTGACCCAGATGGCCGATCGATCTCAAACTTCTACAGGTTTGTCAGTTTATGTGTATGGTGGATTACATAAAGTGCTTACACTGCCGGCAACTGTTTTGTTAGTATGTAATGTTCCTTTAAGAGTAAGTGCATGTTTGAAGAGAATGAACTCGGAAATTTTCTTGCAATACTCAGTTGTTCACTGCCCCATGATCATTTTTGCGGATGTTTGAATATTTTTCTCTGCTCAACTGACAATTAGATTTACTCGGTAGTTTTAACAATCAGTCTTTGATTCATGACTACCGCTGCACTTTTCTTTACAATTTTTGGATATGTGTCCATCACGGGTGAAGTTCAACTCCTTTTCAATTTGGCACAAGGTTATTAGATTCGATTTCTTCGTGATTCCTGTGGGATGCTTAATATTTCATTGCATGCAATGAGTACTCATCATGCGGCTGCGATGATCATTTTGATAAGAAAGGTTTGATCAGATAACTATTTGCGACTCTGTTGTTCAATTACTGCAGTAATCGATTAATTTGTTTTGACCAAGGTAATGCCGTACTGTCGTCCTTAGCAGTGTTTGATTGTTTCAGCAGTATAATTATGTAGCATCAGCGTGCCATCAATTTGCAAACCGTTCTCCAATACACTGAATTTTGAAAGGGATCCGTTGCTTGGGGGAAACTCATTACATCCCGATCGAGTTAACAGCAGTGAAAATACATCTTTTTCATTTTTTTTTTTTTTTTTTTTTTGAAGAGTATAATGTCTATCTTCTGTTTACCTTTTTGGTGTTTTTTTTTTACACACACTTCATTCCACCAGCATGTGAACATTACTGTACGGTGGTCACGCGTTTGCGTGAGAACAGCGTAAAAACGGCTTGTTGTTTTAGCAACAATGTTGTGCCCGTTCCCACCGGACTTATTGCGACTGCAGCTATCAACAAACAATAGGGATGATTTGCTGCTAGTTGAATGATGGTTACTCGGCTCTGACAGCGTTTCACACATGAATATATGAGGATGGTAAAGGTACGAAGTTTATAATCGAACATGTGTTAATGGCCTCACATTTCGACCCGAGCAGAGTCTTTCTCAACTTTTTAAGAAGTGATCTTTCAGATTGAAACCATTTTTGTGTCATATGACAATCCCAGTATATAATTTGTCAAATTAGTTTCCTCAATATAATTTAATTTCTATTTTATTCATTTTTATAATTTCTTTATTTTATTTCTCGGGGGGGGGGGTAAAAAAAATAATAATTCACTGGAACTGGACTTAAACCTGAGACCTAAGATTAACCTTTAAGCCACTGGACCGTCCAGCCGCCCAAAGCAATACACCGTAAAACGGGGTAGGAGGAAACGTCCACCAGCTAGTGTTTAGAGAAAGAAAGACAAAGTAGCATAAAATAAAAACTAAATAGTCATTGGTACGCGTTGGTCGAGACAATGGCAATCGTTTATATAGTTCAGTATTTTATTGTTCACTCTTCATAGTTGAAAGTTGAGTTGTTAACATTTTAACGCTAATGATGACCAATTCTGTAGCTCATACCGAAAAACAAGGCTCATTTTTTAACAAAATATTGTTTCTTTCATCGTGATGATACTGTCGAAAACTAATGGTTGGCAATTAACGTGTAATTGACGCCAGGTAACAGCCTTCAAAACTATTGTGTTCATTTGAACCTTTTTGAAAAATAACCTCCATGAAATTTAGCGGTAGCCATTAACGGGAGTTCCCTTGAGACTTATCTCCTCCGAAATTGAAAAAATATGTTAATCAATGACAATGTTAACGAAAGGAACGAAAATTGAACGTAAATACCAAGCCTTGTGTGTCTTTTAAAAAATATTTCTAACCACGATTCTAATAATTTACTTATAGAGTCTAGAAAACTATTTTGAAAATCAGCAAACTCGGGCAGTGCAGAGACTAAAAGGTTAACGTGCCGTCGTTCCACCAAATTTAATCATTCAGTTTCCATTGTGGTTCATTAATACAGGTTCTTGATAACTCTATGTTTAAATTTATTTTAAAAAAAACTTTTGTCCTACAGGCGGTCAAGGGAGGCAGCTGACAGAGCTATTGCATGAATCGTTTCTCAGATTCAAATGTTCTTTAGTGAACATTTTTCCAAACCATATTACTTCGAAGGGATTCCTTAATCAAAATAGTTTTACTATTAACGGCTGCATTATTTCTCAGAAAGGAAGTGTTTTTGTCATTGATTTTTGGAGTACTTACTAATAATGACTTTACCTTTAAAAGAGCTCTTTCATTCTAATCTGTTTGTTTTCAGTACAAACACCAGAAAACCAATCAGTGTACAATTCATTGATTTCAGTCAGCACGTGAATATCAACAAAAACGCGACTTATTGATGTTTGGGTTGAAAATGAAACAGCCCCAAATGTCTACTTAAGATAACGCATTTCTGTACAAGAGTAAAATATTATCAATTGAAGTAGAATACAAAATTATTCCAATCAATCTTTTGTTCAGAGAATGGGTCGGGGAGTTGTTTTAGCTTTATCCTTCAATTTTGTCGCCACATGACATTTCTAATTCGGTTCTTTTTAAATTTCTGCCGCCTTGTTTTGAGAAGAATTATACACGGCAAGGTCCTAAGTTAGGCTTTGATCTACCGGGATTTAATATCCTTCTTTACAAGCGACTCAAAAGATCGATGGAAAATCCTTGCTTCTGTGAAAGTCATCTATTCAATTATATAGCCTTATGTCTTTATGTTTCGGTTGGTATAGAGCGGGTAGCACGTTAGATCGAAAAATCGCAGGTTCAAATCCCGCTCTAGTCAATGTTTCTATGTTCAACCCCAAATTAACTGAACTTAAACAGTCAGTGAATCAACCTGAGCAAAAATGTTGCGTTCCGCTACAAATAATTATGTCAAGATAAAAGAAGAATCTTCCCTATGTTTTAGCTCAAAAACACGATTCCAGATCTGTTTGACGTGAGAACGGTTAGTGCCAGGCCCATTTGGACTTGTGCCCGGGTATAAAATTGTGCCTCGGAAATTGTTATAAAGCAACTAGTTTAGAAAGTATTTACGAAGCAAATAATTACAAAAGTGTGACAAAACAAAACAGAAGGGTTAGTGCCAGGCCCATTTGGACTTGTGCCCGGGTATAAAATTGTGCCTCGGAAATTGTTATAAAGCAACTAGTTTAGAAAGTATTTACGAAGCAAATAATTACAAAAGTGTGACAAAACAAAAAAATACAAATAATACTTGTGAAAATGATGTTTGGCACATCATTAATCCTAGAATGTTTTAGGCGAACTCCTATGTGCAGAACATTAGCCTATGCCCGGTTCAAATACGTACTACTTCCTATCAGAAACATCACTCACCAAACGAGTTGTTTCTTTCTTCTTGTTTTAATTCACCCACGAAGGTAAACAAATGTATATTTTCTATCGACAGTAAACAGGTACATATCGTATTTCAGAAATAAGCGAACCTACCTTTAGGAGCAGATTGTTGTTTCCGCGCCCGGCGACTTATGGAAAAATGTATGAACAAGAGAGAGATATTTCTATTTATACGCTCAATCACACTCTTCATTCGTCTTGCTGCTTATAACCAGCAAGCACACCGTGCAACGGCAAATCAGTCCTAGAGAGACACAACGATTGGAGAGACTTCATGGTCGGTGACAAGGGTACGACCCTTCAGACAAATTTTAAATCAATCTCTACAATGTTGTGAGCTGAGATGCGTTTGGCGTTATATACTCACTTTGAACTGCACATTTACCGCGCCAATTGCAGCTATACTTTCAAACACTTGATATGGATGTTGCTTTAATGAGCCGTGTTTAAACTTTCCTGTGCATAAAGGTCAACTAACGCTTAGACAGACAAATTTCACAGGCCAACAAAATTTGTACTTAAGTACATAATTCGCAAATCTTACGATATCTTCGATGATGTCAAACTTTTATATTCCTTCCAAGGCTTACA
>JASTWB010000143.1:0-40270 GCA_032158295.1 Pycnopodia helianthoides | reverse complement strand
TCAAATATAGTAACACATACATGTAAATGGCAAGCAGGATTTCAAATTGCACTGTACATGTAAATGGCAAGCAGGATTTCAAATTGCACTATTCTGGCTAAATCAACACAGGTTACATGAAAATGCAATCATATGCACTAGTAAATGTTTACTGCTATAAACTGTCAACACTTGGATTTTTTTCCATAGAATTAGATGTGTTCAATTTTTTCGCTTGACGACAAACCCATCAACAGTTGGACACTCTCCTATATTGGGCTCGCCAAAATAATATAGGGTAAATATTTCAATGTACATATTTCAATGTTTTTTCTGCTAAAAAAGTGGGACGTACATGCTTATTACTACAAAATTAAAACCTTTTGCAATTTACTGGTGTCTGAACAGAACAAGCTTTGACAACTGTTTGCGTACTTTTGGCCCGCTGATCTTTGCATTGAACTGTTTTGTCAAATGATGCATCCGTATTTTGATGTAGCATGCTGCCAAGCACTTTATGAGCAGGAACACATGATTACATTCAGGAGAACCATTAAGTGTATGTTCATACAGCTGATCAAACACACCATCAGGAGCAACTTCACCCAAAACAGCTGTTGTAATGGCTGCAGCTATCCCTGGTGACTGAGGAAGTGCACCATCTGTTGTCTTCAGAATCCTCTGTATGCACTGCTCAGTCACCCCACAAACTTGAACTACATCAGGTGATGCTTTGAGAAGACCACCCCTGTTTTTTCGATTAAGCAGACTTCCATGGAAAGCACCACTACTGGTCAATGCACCCACACAATCTGCACAAGGAACCCTCTTTGATGCCATACGTACAACATATCCAGCAATATATGCTATAACTTCTTTCTTGTACAACGTCAGGGGACAAAGGTTAGGGATATCGGTGTAATCATGCTCTTCTTCAGCTGGAGTACGATTCTGCATGTCATACTTTCTTATCAAAACTATATCATGTACTTCAGAATAAGCTGCTGCTTTCTTATTGAATGCACTGGTCGCATGTATGATACCAGTATGGTCCTGTGCGATACAGTTGCCTCCCAATCCCTTTACCTCATGACGAATCAACAGCCTCTTATAAGCAGCTGAGAACTGGCCAGATGTAGGGTTATTTTTGGTTCCACCAGCTGAACGCACAGCACAGAAAAACAACTCAAGGTGATCTTGACTCATCTTGTATGTCAGCAAGTACTTGAGTTTTGGATGTGCACAACGTACAAGAGAGTCATACATGGCTTGAAGACTCTTGATTGCCGCAAGGAAACCTATGAAGGCCGTCTTTCTTGGTGTTTCATACATGAAGTTACCTTCAAGGTTTTTCAGTGATGAGATGTAGTCATACATATTACTCAGGAAAGGGCGCCACTGTTTCTCGTTGCAGGGATGCATTGGTGCTTTGAAGTTTCGTGCAAGAGGATTCCTAGAGTTCATTAAATCAAATAGTTGGTCAAACTTGCGAATAAACTCTACCGTTGCTTCACAGCCTTTGAATTGGGTAAGCTTTAAGTCCTTCTGGCAGAATTCTAGGGCATCAGCAACACTACTACTTAGAGTTTGGGCCGCCAAGTTAACCTTCATCTTCTGCTTTTGCCACTCAATGTGTGCTGATCTTAGCTTGTTTCCAGCCCTCAGCCCTTCCTCCTGTTGTAGGTTATGGAGGTTCTCGATGTATGACCATTTAATTTTCTTTCCAGAGCCATTGACAATCACCCCTTTTGCTCCTAAGGTATTCCGAAGCAACTTGAGCATATGGCAAATATCAAGAAGAACACTGACACGATAAGATGGATTAATGGGATGAGGGAATGATGGATCCAGTGTGGGAATCTTCAGGTTGGCCCCAAGACTTGACAACATTGTGAAACGGCAGGATGGACCATCACAGGTGAGAGATACAACCTGCACTCCAACATCGCTCAGCTTACTGATACACTGCTTTACTAGGTTAGCTCTTTCTTCTCCAGACATTCCATTTATGAGGAAATATCCCACTGGAATTTTCCAATGCTTGTTTAGACATACAACCATGAGAACTAGTGCCTCTGTAGCAACAGGTGTACTGTCGTCACTGATTTCAGTTCCAATGTCAACATATCCTCATATCTTCTTCCCGTCCCAAGAGACATGTTTTCTGATGGCCATTTCATCAAGCATCAGGGCACATGGAATTTCCGTCTTTGTTGCTTGTGCTTCCTTTACCTTACACTGAAGTGCTGTGAAAGCTTCCTGTGTGAAGCCAGGTTCCCCATTGACACCACTGTACCATTTTCGAATAACTGTGGGGTGTGGAAGTGCTAAGTCAAATGACTTACGGACGTACTTGTAGGCCATGGTGGAGTAGAACTGAAGAGTCAATGCAAAAGCTCGAAGCACAGGTGGGTACTGCTCACGAGTGACCTTTCCTCTGTTTATTTGACATCATTCTATTCATGATCTCGGACGGAACACCTGAAAATGTCTTCGACAATACCTCAGCCCCATTATTAGAAACAAGTTGCTTGTCCTGTAATGACTTAACAACAGTTTTTAACGAATCTACCTTTTTATGAAGGCGTCTTGTTTTCTGCTGCGAGACCTTCAACCGTTTCTTCATCTTGCAAAGCTTGTCAGATGTGACATCCAACTTGTGCTTCATAGCTCGTGGACTTTCCTTGGTGAAGTATGTGTGATCTGTTTGTATGATTGAAATATCACTGGGGTGGTCGTTTCTTGTGTCATGGGTTCCTCTGCACATTGTATGTCAGCATCAGGTGGGGGAAGTCTTTCCTTGGGTTGCCTTCTTTTCTTTGTGCACTGCAACATATGTTAAATAAAAGAAAATGTTATAAGCTGTTTCGGTATGAAGCAGTACTCTTAGATTTTTAAATTTATATATTTTTAGGTCTTGTTTTTTCCTACTATGTAAAGTCTTACCTTTTCGTCAAAAGATTAATAAAGTTGGTAATAAAGACAATTTCAAAACCGAAATTGTTTCCTAATTGCCACGCCTCATGTTTTATTTTGAGAGGTCCACTTCAGTAGGGTTAGAAATAATAATAATTATTAATAAGGCTTACAAAAATTGACAACGTAATAATCATCTTGGTTGAAGGTCCCCCAGAGAACAAAACAAGTCAAATGTTTATGAGTTCTCTGTATTAACCACTCTGAGGTGGGGGTTTCATCATGAACCACCTGACTCAATGTCGCCTTCTTTGAACTTATTAAGTTTGTTTCCCCCTAAAAAGCAGAGTTGTATATTGGTAATCTACATGTAGGTTGAAGGTCCCCCGGAGAACAAAACAAGTCAAATGTTTATGAGTTCTCTGTATTAACCACTCTGAGGTGGGGGTTTCATCAGGAACCACCTGACTCAATGTCGCCGCCTTTGAATTTATTCAGATTTTTTTCAACTTAAAAGCAGTTATATATTGGACACATACGCACTATATTTTTCCATATTCCACAAGAAGTGTGCGTGTGATAACAAATTTATCTTCAAGTGAACTTGATGTGCAGCTTAAAATACCGCAATACGTAGAATTAGAACAGCACTATACGCAGGTTTTGATATGACAGTGTAATGCGGTAAAATAATAGTATCATACTGTGACGCAGCTGCTGTGACGGTCGGCTATTAGACTTGGAGAACACCTAAAGGTAGCGCAAGTGTTTCCTATATGCCTTGGTGTCGCGTCCTGCAGTTGTAGGCCACAATCTCAGAGATCATACTAGACTTAACTTCAGGGTCTGGTAATTACTTGGTCTTGAAGTGAAAGACAAGTCATAAGCAAGAACAACTGTCCAAACGTTAAGTTCTGATGTAACGAAAAGTCAAGGCTTCATTTATTCATCCATTAAATTATACATTGACCACAGAGGCTAAGTATGGCTGTGTATGGGTTTACATGGAGAATCACACTCAATTACTAAAACTAACCCCTTTTTTAGAAATTAGGCTCCATTGCCCATGTACAAATATATGTCATAATGGTGGTGCAACAATAGAGTAACTTAGGTCAATGCCCGAAATAACCATGACACTAACCAGAAGATCAATGTCTTAAACATACAAGTGGTTGTGCAATAGAATGACATGATGCAAGATTACTCCTTAATTAGCATATACCTGGGGGTGTAGTTTACCACCTCAGTGACTCTTAAACAAACAATAGATGGGATGAACAAGTGTTTATAATTACAGTGAAGTAAGCAGCAAGTGTTGATAATGGAGTTAAGCCCTGGAGCGTCACAACACTGTTATTGCCATGGATCAACTAATTAAAATACAGGATTCAAGTTTGCATGCTGATAAAAACAAGAAAAGACGTGGCCCCGCAAGCCAGTCTGTTTCTTGACACTTGAACATGGTGGTCCAAAACAATAGGCATCTAGATCCAGAGACCAATCCACACACCAGTTTGGAGTTCATGTGCCAAGACCTGAAGTTATCACTGGGACATCATTTCTAATAATATGCCAAGTCCTTCTAGAGTTATCGTGTGAAAAAAGTCTTTGTTTTATAGCCATGACAATTTATCTAGGAGTCCAAAAACAATAGGCTTCTGGGGAGTCCCAAGACCAATCCACACACTAAGTTTGGAGTTAATATGCCAAGTCCTTCTTGAGTTATCATTTGTACGCACACACACACAGCTCTGTATTGCAGTCACTCTGTGACATCCTTTGTTCTGTACACTTAAGGAAAATCCTATTCTTTAACACTGTAAAAAACACTGTGTGGAGTGTGTGTACATGTCCAGATAGTGTTTCAAGTCCCTACTTATGTGGACCTCTTTTGTTATTAGGTCCACACTGTGTATGTAGCATTAAAACACACACGGACACACACAAACAGGAAAGGACATGTCAAAAACAGTATGCCCCTTGGTAGCTTCGCCAACCGCGAGGCATAAAATTTACCTTCTGAAGGTGCACCGGAAATTTAAATAAAGTTGGCACAACACCTGCTTTGAGTCTTGTTGTCTGACCAGTTCTATCGAAGCACGACTCTTCAAAATGATTGGAGCAAAGAACACTTTTCTTTGAAGGGCTCCAATTGTCCCGCTTCATGCTGATCACCCATTTCCGTAAGATTCTAGGTTGACTGAATGGAAAGCTGAAACAAATGGAAAGAAACAGTTTAAATACTTTGTTCTTTCTTTCCTTTGATTTTTTTCAATTAACAAAATAAAAACAAGAGGAATTGTATAAAATCAGTGTTAAGTTATGATTGTCTACATTGGTCTAGCACCAAAAGCCTTATCTCTCACCTGAATGCTGGAAAGATTTATGCCATGACTATTACAAAAAGGAATTGCACACAATCTTATACTAAAAACAATTATCCCTTCAGATAAGTATGGGTTTTAAAAGCTACAAAGGGATAGTGGAGAAATGGACAAGCTTGAAGCGATTTACCTAGCCCCACTTTTGTGGCCAACTACAGTTGGCCACAAAAGTGGGGCTATGATTTACCTTATTTTTTATACTAAAATTCTCCGTTGGTCATCTGCTTTGGTCTGGCATTGCCTCTGCCCCTCTTCATCTAGAGCAATAAACCCCACCTTTCTCTCTAAATATACACTTAAATTGCAATACTTTCTGATATAGGTTATGGATATCAAACGAAGGGGGAATGTGTATTCAAGTCAGTGAATGTGTACACAGCCATGGATGTTTGTCATTTTGCCTTAAAACAATATAACCAAGGCCAAGTATGTGCAAGCCCGGCCAAGACAGTGTTGGTTGTTAATTCAGATAAAAAGTTTACTCATTCATTATCATATTCATAGTCCTATTTTTCTTCTTGAGTTTGTCACAATAATCGTTTGTAAACTAAATATCGTTTCAATCATAACATTTATAATAACAAAACAACCTTCTTCATACATGTACCTTGACATTGAAAGGAAATTGTGTGGTGTTTAATTATGAAAACGAAACGGCAATTCAGGGCCAGGCGACATTATCGTCGTCAAAAGTACAAATGACATGACATGTACCAACGTACGTACAGAATACACACGTTTATAGGTTTACAATCTCTTTCGACGTCAACATACCAATACCATATACACTTACAAAAAAATTACAAAGTTTTAAAACCTGTTTATTCCACTTAATTTCCAAATAAAAAAATCAAACCATTTAATTTAAATGCTTACACATAAAATGTCTTTCCACATCCTCGTCGTTGTCTGTTTGTGCAGTTTACGGATGCACACGCTGGCATTGTCAAAGTAAAGGACTATTGAACGGAGACAAGACAGGTCAGTCTCTACACATTATCCGCCATTTGTTGACCATGGTTACCGGACCGACAAAAAAGCGATGATGTTCGTAGTAAAATGGCGGGCCGATCGAAGCGGCGCCCTCATCGCACGATCCCGAAGCGCTATCCAGTCAGTATATAGAGATCAGTGTGATTTATACCCTCAAAATGTCAAGATAATGACTATTGGTGGCGCTAAACAAAAGTAAAAACAAAACGCTTGCGGGCGGTATGATGATATTATTAGCCGTTGAGTAAGATTAAGAACAAAACACGAACGACTGTTTGAGCCTTTAGTATAATATAGTGTTATTGTTAATTAAATTACCCGTGTTTCATGTTGTATTTGGTCTCCAACCCTGTCGACAAGTTGCATAATCCCCTGCCTCATGAACCTGTATCTGCGGAAAATTTCGTCGTCAAGCAAATTATCTAAAGGATTTCGTCTGTCACGAAAGAGACGTTCTCTTCGCAACGCCCGTCTTGCTTCGTAGTCGGCCAAAAGTAGCAGCGCCATTGCATCAACCGGTCAGTAACGTACAAAGATCTACGGCGCTCTAACGATCCTTGGTACGTCCATCCAAATTTATTACACAAATTCAATGGCTAAGACAACCCACAGACCGATCTTAACTTAGGAAGGGTTCTGCCCCGTTGTCAAGGTAGTTAGGATGTGTTAAACCCTTCTTATCTTTGGTGAAATCGTTCCTAGGACGCGTCCTAAGTTAGGACGAGTAACTCGTCCTAACTCAAGATAAGACAAGTCTTAGTGTTTCGTGAAATCGACCGCAGGGCCTTCAATCTCACTGTTGGGCAGTTGTGGCTCCTTACCCGAACTGTTGGACTGGACATTTCGACAGTACACTCTGTCCGTCGAAGGAGTAAGACAAAAAAAAAACACGCTGGACTCAACGTTTTGCACAATACCCTCTGTCCGACGTCGGGAACATTCCTGACGACGGACAAAGTTTATACTGTCTGGAACGTCGAGTCCATCGGTTCTTTTTCGAACCAAAATTACAAAAAAAAGAGAGTAAACACTTCTCTTTCGGGAGTTACTAAAAGAAAGTGTTAACTATACGAGCTCTTGCGGCGTTTCCTAGGTGAAAGTCTTGTCCTTGGTCGTCAATATCTGCAATGTCGATTATTTCCAGTTGCCTTTGTTGTCCAAGGTACGGCTCGTTCAGGTTCTTGGAGATGTTAAACAGAACGGCACATGCAACGATGACCTTGCAGGCTTTCTCGGGTGCCACACGTATACCCTTCAGCAGACACTGGAATTTCATCTTCACCTGGCCATGTGTCTGCTCGATAACGACTCTGCCATGTCAATGAGCACTGTAAATTTAACATTTCAGGGAGTAAAATCATAACAAAACTTAAGTTTTTTTGTAAGTCCTTTTCAAAGTATAGAGAACTAGCCTCCAGACTGCTTTTATCAATAATGACTTATGAAACCAAAAATGAAATGCCTGGGCATTAAAAAGGAAACAAGGAAGAAGAAACAATTGCATGCAATGTTCATTTTACTTATCGTTCGTTTTAAAGGCACTGAACACGTTTGGTAATTAAATTGTCAAAGACCAGTATTGTCACTTGATGTATCCCAATATATGCATAAAATAACTTTACAAACCTGTGAAAATTTGGGCTGAATTGGTCATCGAAGTTGTAAGAAAATAATGAAAGAAAAACACACTTGTTGCACAAATGTGTGTGCTTTCAGATGCTAATAAAAGGCTTCAAGCCTGATTTTAGTGAGAAATTTCTCAAAAACTACGTTACTTCAGAGGGAGTGGTTTCTCACTATGTTTATACTATCAACAGCTCCCCATTGCTCGTTAACAAAGAAGTTTTTGTGCCAATATATATTTTGTGTAATTACCAAACGTGTTCAGTGCCTTTAATGGCCGGACATACTTTAAAATTAAAAAAATGTACATATCATTCTTTGTTATCAGTGTTTTTATTCTTTATGCTACGAAAAAATAAAAACATTATTTAAAAACTGCGGTCTAATAGCTGAACAACTGAACTAAGTTGTTGTTGTGTTTTTGTTCTTTCTTTAAACACAGCGGGGGCAGAATATCGGGCCTCCTCATCCTAACAAACATGTGTTTGGTCTGTTGTAATTAAAACAAATCCATAGGCCTAGGCCTTATCAACATCCAATGTAAGGTAACCCCATCCACATATATTTTTTACATTGTTCTTCCGGCATTTTGGTTGGTTCAAATTTTCACTATGATTATGGACAGGTCATTAAAACCAGACGCAAACTTGCGACGGATTTCGCGATTTGCGACGGATATGGGCTGTTTGCGATTGATTTAAAGCTTAGTGAAATCGGCCCCAGGTAATACAAATCTGGGATATTTCATAATCAGATAGTTGATAGTGTGATACATGTTTGTTCCATCCCTGCTTTAGAATTGTCTCAACTACACTATGTGTCTTATGAACTAATTTAATGCCAACAACAAGCTCTTCAGTCTTCAGCCTATATATTCCAGGCATCTTACATTGAGGAAAAACAACTAAAATATGCACGCACCAAAACAAAGTCGTAAAGTTTCAACACCTCCATCACGTATGATATTTTCATGGGATCTTGTAGGCGCATCCATCTATGAGGCCTTGCAAATGGCACGAGGGTGCTGTCCGTCAAAGGTTCAGGTCAGCATAACACGACGCGCCAATGAGATCCAAATAATTTTGTTTCTACTTCTGTTATCTGCCCAACTGGAGGTTTAAAAAATGGTTTACCTTTTTGGGGACGAGCTTGGTTATGTTGGTGCACATGTTTTGTTTTACTGGAAATTTTTGATATCATTAGTTTTTTAAGATGATGTATCACCAATTTTTTTATGTGAAAACCCATGATTCACAAGAAGGTACACTCTTAAGCTTGTACTCATTGGTTTTTCAAATCAATGAAATGTTTTGAAGTCTAAGCCAGGATGATATATATCTTTATTTCTTTAAATAAAGGCCTAATCATGGAGCTATAAAATGAGCTCCATGGCCCAATTAAGAATAAAAATCTAGACCCAGTATTAAACTGGGGCGCTGTACTCCTTAATTTTTTTTTTTTTTACAATTACAGTCAAAAGTTTTTAAAAGTAGTACAGCGCCCCAGTTATATACCTAGTGACAAAACACTGTCATTATTTGCTTAGTCATCCCATAGTCATCCTAGTCAGAGTTAACATTTATAAGGTTAATTACTGTGGTTGTTCACTCCTCCAGAAATACATGTTTGTGTTTAATTCTTGATCGTTAACAAGTCCAGACTATAATTAGCAATAGCAAATTGCACACTGTGTACAAAGTTAAAATGTACACATGTGATCAGCCGCCAAAGTTTATCCATCAAGCATCATGGATAAACATGATAAACAAAAAAACATTGTCCCCCCAGTTTGCCCCCCCCCCCCAGTTTTTTCCCCGATGGCGGAAATCAAGTTTAATCCCACCATTGTTGTTTGCGCTGTAAATAATAAACTCATTTTCAACCATCATAATTAGCTGGCACCGTCAAAAAAGCCCAATACACCTTCCATCTCCGGCAATGTTAATAAAATGTGGATATATTTATCTGTACAATCTTGGAAACTTGCTATAAATAGAAATGATTGTCTGCCCAAAACCGAAGCAGACATTGTACACGCAGTTCGCACAACACGTCACATTAAGGGAGCGTCTCAAAAGTCGGGCACGTTCCGAGCGCAAAGGAACGTTCCTGTGGGCATATGCCCGCGATCCATTGGATCACGGGATCGTTCCGCGGAACCGCAATATCATGACGAATATTAGCCGAACGTTCCAAAAGACCGGTCCTGTGGAACGGACACCAGTCGGTCATTCGTGAATGGTCCAAGCTATGTACTTGTATATAGAAACGTTCATAAAAATGACTGCTACCTCGTTTGGATATCTTCTGTATCGAGACAGTTACGAAAAAAGGTACGTCTTCTTTTTTTCTTATTGGAGTTGAATCAAAAGGGGGAATGGGGTCTTAGAAAATATTAATAGTAGTGTAATTATAATGAATTTTCAAAAAATAGTGAAAAAGGAGGCTGGTCGGTGAGTTGAGCAGATATCTCCCCCGGCAGTTGCGGCGGCCGCTCGTCGATCGTATCACATCAACACATTGTTTGTTTTCTGTTCGTGTTCGTTTTTCAGTCCATTGATTATTTGTGTGAGGAAAATTTAAGATCAAAATTAAAAAGAGGGGGTACAATCCACACGTATTGCACAATTCTTGGATATCTATAAAGTTACGGAAAGAGTTTTAATGTTGATGTTGGGCACTAACATAAATCCTCGCACAAACTTCAGCCTCCGCTGAGCGCGCAAACTTGATGGCCCGATTTAAATTTGCGAACGCTGAAAGCCTGCGGAACAAAAATTCTGCACGCATAAATTTGCCGCACGTAATTAATTCATCATATTTCTTGTACTCACCACCACCAGCACCGGAATTACCCGCACGGTCAGCCATTTTTGTTCAGCTCCAAGTACACTTATAGGAACCTGCAAGTTTTCGTCGGGTCACGTGCAGTTGTGTCAGCACAACATAGGCTCATTTTCTCAATTGGGACACGACGCCCGGTCCTGGAACGTTCGGACATGAGATTGTACGCGGTCACGCATTTGGAACAATCCAAAGGATCGCTCTGGCGGTCCAAAGGACTGGTCCAAGTACAGCGGCGGGGATACTCTTGCGATCCAAAAAGAACGTTCCTACCGTTCCGACTTTTGAGACGCTCCCTAACACAGTGCAAAATCTTATTTCTGGAGTGAATCAGTACACACGACATAAACTTGATGTTCACGTGGTTTGAGGAGTGCTGTATTATGCCTACTGCTAGTTGTTGCGCTAAAACACAATGGTAAAGCAGTTCGTTAAAATGGATATTATAAAGTTTTGCAAGAAATCCAAACAACTCCATCCTATGATAGGCACAGATCTGATTCTGAATCTAGCGATGAGAATCCTGAACCCAAACACAAACACCCCAGGATTGAAGTTAATATTGCTGTAAACGTCCCAGATGATCAGTAACTTAAGGATTCGAGTGCCGATGATCAACAAAATGACACAACATCAGTATGTTTATTTGGCGAACCAGCTACCATTGAAGAGCAATCCTTACCCAGCAGTAGTGTGAGTAGTACCTGGACACCAAATAGAAGTAGGCCTTCTGCCAAGGTCTGTGGTCCTTCTGACATATCCCAATCACCAGATAATGGACCAGTTCATCTTGGTGTTAATCAGCCTATCCACTTTCCAAAGACACATGGACGTAAAATTTAACACTGATTGGTATAAAGCATACCCATGACTTGAATATTCAGCAACTACAGACAAAGTTTACTGCTTTGTCTGTCATCACTTTTCGTCAGGCTTGCATCCAAATGAGCAACAAACATTTGTTTCGGAAGGATTCAGTGCATGGAAAAAGTGCACTGGAGAATCCTCGAAAAACAATAAACTTATCAAAACACATTTGAGAACCACAACAGCCAATGAGAGAATTAAGAGTTCAACGGTTATTAGTGTCCGACGACAATGGGCGCTTGATATCAACCTCGACGATGTCGTCGATAGATTTGCCAGGAAATACCCCCACTCAAGAATAACAATGGCCTAAGTCCGTCGAAGTGGTATGTCAATGCTTTTCTGCAGTACAAAATGACATTATAGATTTTTGTTTGCCCCCCCAGAATAACAGGTCTGGTGCCACCGCTTTTTGCCTCTAAAACTCATGGAATTAGTACCTATGTTTGTTTACCAAAGACGGCCATAATCCCTTCATCTATTTTGAATGGTCTTTCCCACTAGTCCAGTAGGCACAGTCTCAATCATTTGGCACCTTGATATACCCCTTCTACAGTTCCACCGTGAAGTCATCTGACAACCAAATGGTTCACTTCACCTAGTAGTGACTATTACGTCCAATGCTAAGTGAATGCTTTACAATTCCTATGGGAATACCAATTCCTATGGGAAAACAAGGTCATTAATTGATTTTTTTGTGTGAAAAACAACCCCGATGGTAACAAGACAGATGGCATGCTATTTGGCTAGGTGAAGCTAAGGAACTTTGAATTCTTTGTATAAAAACAAAAAAATGGCAAGGTACTAATTGTTTTAATAAAAACAGACACTTAAAAAGTCCCTGATGGCACCATGGAAGGTTAAATAATTGTATTTTTACCTACATTGTTTTGTGTTCTCTGATGTATTGCTCAGCACTCAGGAGTGTTGACAATTTCACTTCCAGTATGTGAAATGCCAACCATGTACAACTCCACACACTGATTCAGTAGACTTTAACCTTTGTGGTATTACAGAGATGCCTAGGGAGATTCCCTTTCCATGAGCTATACAAATATTGTGCAGTATCCATGACCTTCTTATGATGGAAATATGTAAAAGATTTGCGAACATTGTGTAAACAATATTTGGGTAATGCATAATATGTTCAAATTTATCAAACCTTTCAGAGGACAGTTGCCAGCATACTGCAGGCTTTGATCTGTCCTGCACAGCCACATAATATGAGTGCCGAGTGGCTGGCTGATGGGCCATAATAAGTTGAGCCGCTTGGTCAGCGTCTTTCTGTTCCAGTTCTCCAACAACCTTTAAAAAAAAAATGTTCATGGAACAAAAAAGAAAGAACAAATAACAAATTATTCCTAACTATATAAATGTGTTTGAAATGGGAAAAGAAATCATTGACAATAGCTATTCCAATGAACCACAATCACTTAAAGCAATCAAAGAAGAAGGTAATTACATGAACGTAAAGTCTTTGAACCTTTTTAGACAACATCATGCTTCTACAATGTTAGTTATCAGAAATCCATAAGCAGTTTCTCCGCAATTCCAGTGATTTAATATCGTAAATACAAATCACTTGGTTGACACTGGCCCCTAAGTGCCATTCATCCAATTATCTGAAGTTTGTCATTAAAATGTGAATTTAAAGTGCAATTATAGTGTCAATTCACATTTTAATCGGCCTTCAAAATCTAGTCACTGATATCAAAGATAACGTACAAGCACTTATTGTTGATTTTACAAACTTAAAAAACAAAACAAAAACGATGTTTTTGAAAAGGCTTACATGAAAGCAGCAAATGACTAAGGTCTAGTTCCTAGAATCGCATGCTGGTGAACTATTTCTGAACAGTCAGGCTGTATGTGGACACTGATGATAAACAATAATGGGGTGAATCGTTGCTTGATTATACACCCAATTTGCACTTTGTGCCTCGTCTTGAAAGTGACAGTTATAATTTTCACCGAAGTCCACACAGAGTACAACCTAGTCTTTCGGTACATGACTCCTGATATACTCACACCTCTGTGACTGCCATCTTGCTTTAGTCAGGTGTTTTGAAAACAGCACCAAGTCACTGATCAGCTGTTCTAGCAACTGATGTTGTTCCTGTGACTTTCTTTTGCTGCATACATCTTTAGTCCATTTCCCCTAATGTAGATAGCCACGTTTTCCATTTCACTTCCACAGCACCATGTTCAAGTAGGGGTTGAAAATATTCAGTGATCTTCTGCACCATGATAACTGCACTTTCGGTCTATACCTTTTTTTTCTGGAACCAGCCAGTCCTGCTTTGGTACATTGGGTCTATGGCTTTATTTTTTTTGTTACGTTTGGTCAAATTCTGTAGCCCTGCTTGGGCACACTTTGAAGATCAAAGCCTGCAACTTAGACTCAATATTTATGCAATATTAACATAAACACTGCAATAGCGTTGTGTTGGACATTGTCTTTATATTTTTGGGACGTAGCTTTGAGAATTTACTGAAGCTGACTGTCACATTTTGGTTCTCTTCTAAGAATTGTGCATATGCACACTGCATTGTACATTGAAGAACTTTGTGTGAATTATTGGCAGTTTGCACTTCTCTGGAGATGTCATTTCTGTTGAAGAAATTAATTACTTGCTTCTGGATAACATTGGATATGACAACTTGCCGTTTTCAGACCTGCCAACATTCATATCCCAAAAATAGGGACAAAGCAGTCCAGGGGGCCGCCCAGGCCCTCCCAAGGGGTTTAGGGGCATGGCCCCTGACGGGGGATCAGGGGGCAGCACCCCGTGGAAGCTAACACAGAACTACACAGCTTCCAGGGCCATTTGGGGGCTAAAATTAACAACTAAGTAAATTGGCTTTGAATGTGGAATTACTCCATACAAACAATACAAGTTGAATATTATTTAATTAACTTGTAAAATATAACTTGTCAACACCTCTCTACTGGTGTAGATCTTTGTATGTGCATTGTTTAGCTTGCTTGAGAAGGGCTGGTTGATACTTGGTGTCGAAGCAAGTTTCTCTCTTCGCCAGCAAAAACATCACCTCTGCATTGATGACGGAGTAGTCCTCCTTATGGAAAAAGGTTGTCAACTTCTGCGATGATTTCATTGCAGCTTTTTCTCTCATTTGCTTCATGTTTTGCCGTTTTGAGGTGTACAAGTAAATCGCTCCGTCCCCTGTGAGCTATGCTCACGTCCGTTCTACAAATACTACAGAAAGCATTATTTCTACTTTTCACGGAGCGTTTAATGCAACAGAAATCTGTTGCGTAAATGTCTTTATAAACACAGGTCCTCTTCGAATTCGATTTATTGCCACCCATCATAAAACTTAAAGGTAACTCACTGTTTTGATGGTGCGAATAATCAAAATGAAGACAGCAACTCTCTCGAACACGATGACGTCGACGAAGCAAATACACACACACTCACACACACATCGCATGTGGCATGATTAAATAAACTAGGCACAAGTCCTCTACACGAATCTCTCTACACGTAATTGTTGTTGCACGGACAAAATGGACACTTTTTGATGGAATGCACGTCTCAACAAGTCTATGATACAACTAAACTCGTTCAGTCGTTTACGAGATTTGATTTTATTGTTATAAACACACACGCGCACACACCACACGCGCACACATCAAACTGTTAAGACAACTCTGTTGTTTTCTGGGTTTTTTACAATAAACTTGGCACAAGTCCTCTACCAGATCTCCCTTTACAGTACACGTACGTACGTGTTCGCACTTATGGACACTTTTGGATGGAATGCACGTTCGCTCAGCAAGTCTAAGATACAACTAGACTTGTTCTCAGTCATTAACCAGCAAATTTTTTACTTTTTAAAAAATAAATCGGGAAAGTTGGGAAATCGGGACAGTCCCAATTTTAGGGTCTTAGAAACTCCGAAATTGGGACTGTCCCGGGAAAATCGGGACAGTTGGCAGGTCTGCGTTTTTTCTGTAATCTACTGCTTGCTGAAGAGCTGTCTTCCTCAGGAAATTCCAGCTTAGTCCAAGATGCTTGTTGGCTACTCTTTTCTTCAACTTGTTTTTTATACAAATTGATCTGTGCAACATTCTTCGCAGGCATATGTCACGAGTTTTGCGGCTCTTTCTGATGCTATCCAGTACTGACCTCACCGAGTCCCTTTCTAGGACCTGATAGGAAATGAAGTCTTTTTTTTGTATGGGCTAATAATGCACTTCTTTTCCAGCGCATTCCGTTTTCTAGGTGTTGACTTCTGCACAACTGATGAAATGACTTGTGCAAATTTGTCCGGACACTTTGGCAATACCCGCCCTGTCTTTGATATGGCTTTTCTTCTTGCATCATTTGTTGTAAAGTTACCTGATGGAGACAATTTTGTTGTCAAACTGTTAAGACAACTCTGTTGTTTTCTGGGTTTTTTACAGTATACTGCTGACAACGTCTTTCATTTATCCTTCAGCGTTTTTGGGCTGACGTAATTTCTCTCTGTCAACGCTTTGCTTCTCTCCATTTTGGGGTCTGTAGGTCTTTCTCTGCCCTTGTTATTTTTTTAAGTGGTCTGGATTTTTAAGTTTGGTTTGCCTCTTGTCTTCTTCTATAGTCTGTTATTCGTAATTTGCTCAATTCCTTGTTGTGTGCTCTTTGTTCCTCACTTCTATTCTCCCTCCAAATCCTGCAACGCAAAGTTTTGTCTCTGCAATGTTTATTGTAGGCATGCAGATTGCTTTTAAAGCTGTGTTCGCACTGGGTAAACATTTTGGGTAACTTTTACCATGACGCCGGGTAACATTCCGATGGGTTAATCTTCCCACTGTCTGCACTTTGATTTAATTGACATGGGTAGAATTGCCGGGACCATGGGTAAACTAACCGAGCTGGCTCCAAAACAATAAACAGGGCGCCCTGCGTGACCTATGACCACGACTTGACCAGATTCACAACTCAATCTCCCGTGTCCCGTGAAACAAACATTGTCTGTACCCGACGCTAGCTCTGAACATTATTTTCTTCGTTCCAGTTTGCGTTCTGTGATGGCGGACTAGACAAAAACAAAAATGAAAACGAAAAAGTGCTGGTGACAGAGCAGTGGCAACAAAAAGAAAACAAAATTGGTCTCACAGTTTAATAGAAATTTGGGGAGAGAAAAAAAACCCAGGAGGGCTTTGAAGGAACGAAGTACAACTCGCGAGTATGGGGTAACTTATGCACAGCATTTGTGGAGTGATTTCCAGATTGCCCATACAACACATGGGAATCTTTGAAGGATAGAATCGAGTATCTTCAGAAGAAATACAGAAAGGCGAAAAAGGTTAACAACTCATCAGGACGTGGACGGGTATCCTCTCAGTTTTACGAAAAACTGGACGAAATACTTGGTCAGTTTTAAAGTAAGCATGGCCATGCCCATAGTTTATAGGTGGTGGGGGGTGCATGGCTAAAGCCTAAACCCTACCCCTTGGCAAATTATCACTGCATGTACGTTGTACCGAATATCTTTTTTGATTGGCAAAGAAAGAATAATAGTAAATGGCGACGTTTAGCGTTAGGCTAACATCAGACCTAAGTTAAACACAAACACCGAAAATAGGCTGTAGAGTGTACTGTAAACCCCCTATTTTTAAATGGACAATTTTACACGAAATAACAGGTTAAGTTGGCCTTAGTTGACATATATGAGTTTTAACTCAAACCTAAAATAGCACATTGCATTGGTTTAATAAATGCAGACCTAATAATGTTCTGTGACCTATGTATTTATTTACATGCAGACGGCCCATGAACGATGCCAGCCTGAGTTCCGATGAAGAGTTTGGCGATGAGGATGAGACACCTCCCACTCCAGCGATTTTCAACACAGAAGGATAGAAGGTAAGAAGGTAAGTACATTTTCTGGTTATCAAAATTTTTTTTTTTATTAAGACCAAATGTCACTCAGACCGTGGAAAGTGAGGTTCGTTTTGACTTTCTGGTGGCAAAATAAAAACGGGTGTTCTACAGTAAATTGAACATGCTGAAACCAAATCTGTCTGTTGCCAAACTGTCAGGTTGCACCCTAAGCCACCACTAGAGGGCGCTTTCCCACAATCTGCCAAGTTTTGGAAAAAAATTGTATTTTGGGCATATTTTCTATATTTTAAGCTCAAATGCTGAGAGAATTGGCACAGATAGTGTTTGTCATTGGACATTCATATCTGCCTGTTGCCAGGCTGCCAGGCTACACTCCAATCCATCACAAGAGGGCGCTTTCCCCAATTTTTGTAAAAAATTGTATTTTGGGCACATTTTCTATATTTTAAGCTCAAATGCTAAGAGAATTGGCACAGATAGTGTTTTTGTCATTGGACATTCAAATCTGCCTGTTGCCAGGCTGTCAGGTTACACTCCAATCCACCACAAAAGAGCGCTTTCCCAAATTTTGCCTTGTTTTGGTCAAAAAAGGTATTTTGGGCACATTTTCTATATTTTAAGCTCAAATGCTGAGAGAATTGGCACAGATAGTGTTTGTGTCATTGTACACTGTAACCCGCCTGTCAGATTGCACTCGAGGCCACCACAAGAAAGCATTTCACTGATTTTTGCTCAGTTTTAGCTTCAAATACCCTGAGCTTTGGTATACATAGAATTTGTTCTACAAATAAATCACTAGTGGGCGATGTTACCACAGAGAAGGGCAAATTTTGTCAACTTAAAATTGTATTTTTTTTTTATTAAGCGGAGTCAGCTTAAATTGTGTACATGTACCTATAATTGCATTATAAGCCCAGTTAATACTTCCTGCGAATGCAAATGCGATACGAATGTTGACGTCACATAGTCGCAACGAATAATTTGCAGTAGTTGGGCTGTGCTCAACTTTAGCGCAACATTCGCTGGGAAAACAGAGACGTATAGTCAAATTCGCTTCACATTCTTATTCGCAGGAAGTATGAACCAGGCTTTAGCCTCCTGATGGCAGAACCCCAGCAGAAGTATCCCACACGATCCTGTATTAATGACAGCCAAATTTAATTCCAATGATGCACTGTATAATCATGGTTTACCATGTCACCACACTTTTTGGTCTGAAGTAAATATGTTGTGCATAGAATGACAATACTGCATACATGTACTACCAAACGTTTACATGAAAAACTGAAATTTACATTAAAGGCCCTGGACACTATTGGTAAATGTCAAAGACCAGTCTTCTCACTTGGTGTATCTCAACATATGCATAAAATAACAAACCTGTGAAAATTTGAGCTAAATTGGTGGTCGAAGTTGCGAGAGAATAATGGAAAAAAAATTTCCTTGTTGCACAAGTTGTGTGCTTTGAGATGCTTGAATTTGAGACCTCAGCTGAGGTCTCGAATTCAACTCAAATATTTTAGTGAGAAATTACTTCTTTCTCAAAAACTATGTTACTTCAGAGGGAGCCGTTTCTCACAATGTTTTATACTATGCTCGTTACCAAGTAAGTTTTTCAGCTAAAAATTATTTTGAGTTATTACCAAAAGTGTCCAGTGCCTTTAAATTTCACTGTTCAAAAATTGGTTGCAATGGCAACATGACAGTTGATGAAACTCCGTTTGATTAAGTGACTGACTACTGACTGTTCTAAAACTCGCTGTTACTTTCATCATCAACACTAGATGTGCACACAAGGTCTTGAGTAATGGTGTTCTGACAATCGTTGCATCGGCACAGGTCAGTGCAAGATAGTTCTGCAGACAGACAGGAGCAATTTCGTAAACTACAGTGTCCCTTCTTACACTTGCAAGCAATACTCTGGAGTACACTTAAAGGAGCCACAGGCAATCATGTCCACTGGAATACAAGACTATATCCTTCTATTTGCCAACCATGACCGAGGCTGTGGGAGGCTGTATCTTTGCCTCCATACAGCGCCTATGTACAGCTGCCTGGTATGATGCCAATGCTATGTATAGCTGCAAAGCGTCTCTGTTTGGTGGGAGGCCTTCATCGACCCGGCACAACAATGTGAAAACATTGTACCTGGCCTCATTGATGTCATCAGTCTTTTCGCCGTACAAAGCAAAAACAAACTCTTCGATTCCTTTAAGCAAAGCATGGCTAGGTTTCCAGTCGACCCCAAAAAGTTTGAAAATGTTCACAGCATCTGGTGAAGCCAGCATCATACGAAGGGGTTTCAATTTTCCCTTGCCCTTGAATACACTGATGCTATCACAGCCAGTGAAAACATGTAGACCCAATATTGCGCAGCAAATGTCTTCTCCATATTTTGTAGACATGCTTGTGACGTCAAAGATTCTTGCCGTCATTGAAGTACTTGTTGCAAGGAACAATTTGCAGTGAGCCATTTGGTTAGCATTTGCCAAGCACAGCACAAACACGTCAGTATCAGGACTATAACTGTGTTGTGTGTCTCACTCGTATGTTTGGCATGTAGCAGCAGGCATGTATCAGCCTCCTCCTGATCTGTCGCCAGTTCATTCACACTTTCAGCAACGACAACATTGTCTTGAAGTAATAGTCGATGACATTGTCCGCTATGGCATATAAAAATGTCCAAGCCAAGAGGATTGTGTGCTAGGCTTGCTCCAAAGATAAATTCTTGCAGGTGTTCCTTATTCTTCCCACTTGCGTTCAAAGTTTTTTATGCTTAAAGCTGGATATCTGTTGATTACAAAGTCAACTCGAGTGCAGTGCATTGATTTTGCAATGGAGATGACTGTTTGAAGAAGCTGATTTGCATAATCCGTGAGCGTGGCTGGCTGGCTGGTTTTTGCCTTAATGATTGCCTAACCGTCGAGGATGAGCGCTGAATCTCCAGCCGGTACCTGAGGGGAAGCATCAACAACAGCATTGGGAGTGTCCCACTCGAAGTACCGCATCAGTGCAGACTTGTCAGTTTTGACATTAAGACCATCTAGGCCCTTACAGAAATGTCCCATTGGGGATTCCCATGGTGAATTGGGCATGGTGAACCCATGGTGATATCCCATGGGAATACGCATGGGATATCCCATGGAAATACGCATGGGATATCCCATGGAAATACGCATGGGATATCCCATGGAAATACGCATGGGATATCCCATGGAAATACGCATGGGATATCCCATGGAAATACGCATGGGATATCCCATGGAAATACGCATGGGATATCCCATGGAAATACGCATGGGATATCCCATGGAAATACGCATGGGATATCCCATGGAAATACGCATGGGATATCCCATGGGGTCCCATGAAGGATTCCATGGGTCCCATGGAGGATCCCATGGGGTCCCATAGTAGAGGATCTCATGGGGATCCCGTTGGGATCCCATGGGGTCCCATGAAGGATCCCATGGAGATCCCACGGGGTCCCATGAAGGATCTCATGGGGATCCCATGAGGTCCCATGAAGGATATCCATTGGTGAAGGATCTCATTAGGATCTCATGGGGTCCAATGGAGGATCCCGTGGGTTTGCATAAAGGATCACATGGAGGATCACATGGAGGGTCCCATGGGGTCCCATGCTGGAATTTAGTGTTTTGGCCGATTGGCCAAAGTTTTACTGTGCACAATACTTTCCTAGTAATACACTGAAAAAAACACTCTATTACAAGGGCAATTGTACTGCAGTTTTACTTACGTTTTAAACTGAGGAAAAAAGTAGTTTTATTATAATGGTGATTGAAGAGGACTGTAGTAAATGGTCTTTACTACTTAAGAGTGTCTACTGCAAAGAATAAAACTCACCACAGGTGTCGGCATTAATATCAGTAATCAGGGCGAAGAAACTTGAAGTCCAATGTACTGCTACTGGCTGGTGCTGGTCGTAGAACGAAGTACAAAATATACTAATTTCTCTCCACAGAATAAGAGTGTTCACAAAGTTCACAAGGACAAACAGTTCAACGCTAGAGACAAAGACAAATTCACTAGTTAGACTGACGAATAAAAAACTGTTGTAAATAAGCTGACAAAACGCCGAGTAGAAAAAACGTGAATGTAGAACTATGAAACCTGTGCTACTCACTGCTAGCAAAACTACATGTGGTGTGCTGTGCATGCTGTACAATGCACATGAAACTCTTTGCTCCTCAGGTCAAAGTTCACCAACAATAGTATGGCGTGCCAAATGCAACGCAACATTATATACAAATGATCTAGGTCACTACAGTAGCTCCCCCTAGATCGGTGCAAGAATGAAACGATCTATATGATCCAGGGTAAATTGTGTGCTGGACGTAACGTGCAGGCCAATGAACATGTCGGCCACTTCAAGTTTTCCTGACCTCCGGTGTTGGTGTAGGAGGTTGGAGCGGTGTAGTAGGAGCATGAACTGTCTGTTTAGGTTGTTGCGGTTGGACTGCTGGAGAACCAGATATTTCGAGGTAAGCTGGTTTAAGGCGATCTATGCTGACCGAATCCTTTTTGCCATTGCGTTCAATGATGAAATACTTGGGTGTACGCTACATGACTTTGTAGGGATCCGAATATGGAGGTTGTAGGGGTCGTTTGACTGCGTCACAACGGATGAATACATGAGAGCAATTGGATAGGCTTCACGGAACTTGAGATGGAGGATGCTGAACTCGTGTCGTGGCCGAGGAGAATTGTGACATGTGATGCTGTAAACGATGGACGTATGCAGAAGGATCCAACATAGAGGTTAGTTTGTCTGGTGCCACAAATTGTCCAGGGAGTCTGAGTGTTGTCCCGTAGACAAGCTCTGAAGATGTACACTGTAGGTCTTCCTTCACTGTAGTGCGAATTCCTAACATCACCAGAGGAAGTATCTCATGCCACCTGTCAGGTTGAGTGTGCACTTTCAAAGCGGCCTTTAATTGCCTGTGGAAATGTTCAACAAGGCTGTTGGCTGCTGGGTGGTAGGCTGTTGTACGTGTGCGATTGCAACCTAAAAGTGTAGTTAACTCAGCAAATAGGTTGGATTCAAATTTTCTGCCACGGTCTGTGGTGATAGTTGAAGGTGTACCAAATCGGGAAATCCACTGACCAACCAATGCTTTGGCGACAGACTCGGCGGTGATGTTGATTAAGGGAATGGCTTCCGGCCACCTGGTATATCGATCAATACACGTTAGGAGATAACTGTAACCTTCTGAAGGTGGCAATGGTCCTACGAGATCAATATGAATATGGTCAAACCTAGCATCGGGAGAGGCAAATGTACCTAAAGGTGAGCGTACATGGCGGTGAACTTTCGCTTTCTGGCATTGAGAACACGTTCTAGCCCAGTCGCGAACATCCCTGTTGATGGCGGGTCACACAAAACTAGTAGTGATCAGCTTCTGTGTGGACCGAACTCCTGGATGGGATAGGCAGTGGAGTTCATTGAATACACTGCGTCGATGCTGCGATGGCACATAGGGACGATGGTGATCAGTGGACACATCACACCAGATAGATCCGCGTATGGTGGGTAGGGGAAATTGTTGGAATTGAAGTGAGGTTGAAGTCGTGCGCAGCTTGATGAATTCTGCATCATTCGTCTGGTCAGCCGCAATCTGATCAAAATCGATGGACAACGAAGTATGAATTGCGTCAACATCAAATCGAGCAAGGGTGTCAGCGACGTCGTTGTCCTTACCCCAAACATGGCGGATGTCTGTGGTAAATTGCGAGACAAAATCTAGATGACGAATCTCTCTCGGTGAGTGACGATCAGCCTTGGAGTGTAAAGCGCGAGTGAGTGGCTTGTGGTCTGTGTAAATGCAGAAATGGCGTCCCTCAAGGAAATGACGGTAGTGTTTGATAGCTAAGTACATCGCTACCAGTTCACGCCCAAAGGTGCTATATCTTGTCTCAGCTGGAGTTTCTTGGAGAAGAAAGTGATGGGCCACTGATCTCCTTCGGATTGTTGTTGAAGTACCCCACCGACAGCTGTGTCTGATGCGTCGACCATCAGGCTTAGTGATGCACTTGAGGATGGATGAACGAGCATGGTGATGTTTGCCAGGGAACGCTTGATGTCGTTGAAAGCAGTCTCGCATTTTTCGGACCATGTGAAATTGGTAGGCTTACGAGGACGCTCTGGTTGATCACACAATAAATCTGTCAGGGGTGCAAGGATGGCTGCACAATGCAGGAGAAACCGTCGGTAAAAATTGATGAGACCGAGGAAACGACGCAATTGACGCACTGAAGTAGGACGAGGGAACTCACTGATGGCAGTGATCTTCTCACCTAGAGGATGAATACCCTGCTCATCGATGTGATGACCGAGGAAGTCAAGATGTGTAGCTCCAAACTGGCATTTGGCTGGGTTGGTTACCACTCCAAACTCGGATAATCGCGAAAACAATAACTCTAAGTGTTCATGGTGTTGTTCCAGTGAGTCGCTAGCCACAAGGATGTTGTCAATGTAAGAATATCTGAAGGGCAATCCACGAGTAACCATGTCAATGAAACATTGGAAGGTCTGAGCTGCGTTTCGTAGACCAAAAGGCATGCGCACAAAATGGTACAGCCCAAACGGTGTTGTAATGGTGGTCTTGTGAACGTCTGCTTGGTTAACGGGTACCTGGTGGTACGCACGAACTGAATCAATCTTGGAAAAGATGTGCTTACCGGTCAGATTGGTGGCGAAATCATGTAGACGGGGGATTGGATAGTGATCTGGAACAGTTACTCTATTCAATGCTCGATAATTCCCACAGGGGCGCCAGTCACCAGGGGTCTTCTTAGGCACCATATGCAATGGAGATGACCAGTCGCTGTCGGACGGAGCAATGATGCCGAGGTCAAGCATGTGGTTAAATTCGCCTTTCGCAATGTGGAGTTTGTCAGAGGCGAGTCGACGAGGACGAGCAGTAACCGGGGGTCCAGTTTCACTGGTAACTCAGTATAAACAGGGCGTGTTACTCCCGGAAAGGATGCAATGAGCGTGTCAAAAGGCATAGACAACTCTTTAACTAATACCGGGCTCAGTGAAGGAGATGTCACTTCCATACCTCGTACTGAAAGGTGGGTTGTAGTATCAATGAGCTTGCGGTTCCTTATGTCAACCAAAAGGGCATAGTGTTGCAGAAAATCGGCACCAATGATGGCCATCGGAACATCTGCCAACAGAAATACCCATCGGAAAACTCGACGTAGCCCAATGTTGAATGTGCAAGACTTCTCCCCGAAGGTAGCTATAGGAGATTTATTGACAGCCTGTAGGCGTACAAAGGGTGGTTGTTGTTTGCGTTGTCTATCTGCTACCGATGGAGGTAAAACGCTAACTTCCGCCCCAGTGTCAACTAAAAATTGGAGGCCGGTAGTGTGATTCGTTATGTAGAACAGGCGACTAGGAGAATTCACGCCAGGCTGACTCGTTGCCAATAGTTGCTGGCGGTGGTGTTTTCCGACTGTTGTGGCTTACGGTGGGGGCATGGACTTGTGCACTTGGCTGCTTTGCTACCAAATTTCCAATGGTACCAGCACTGATCCGTCGTCGGTTGTCCAGTGGATGAGGCGCTCGGACTTCGATCACCAGGGTAGGTGCGAGAGGACGGGCGACCACGGCTTTGGCTGCGTTTGTGGCTACGTTGGAGTTGGGTCGACAGAGCATGTACTTAGTGAAAGCCGACATTTGTTCTTGTAGGACCAGGACGTCAGGATTGGCCTGTGGGGTGTGGCTAGGTGGGGCACATCAATTGCAGCTAGGGATGCCGACAGGGGTGGAGAGACTTCAATGATCTTATCGGCCAAATCGGCCACTTGTTCAATGCCGACCGTATCAGCCGTGGTTGCCAGGATTGATTGTGTGTGCGTCGGCAGGCGCTGGAGGACACGGCTGTTTCAGCCGCAGAAAATGGCACCCTCTTTTGGTCGATATTGGTCAGCGCGCATAGTAAGGTTTATGACGTCACGCAAGTTGTTTATTCATAAACATTCTTTGCCGCGTCGACCGTTACGTATTGCGACCTATGAAAATGAGATAGCCTGATTGGTTGAGAGTGAAAATTAATTATTTAAATTTCTAAATTTATGTAAAAATATGTGACCTGTTGAACTGTCAAGTAGAAACTCGTGGGGTCAACAGCGAAAGCGGCGGGGAAGAGAAACATGTGACGTTCAGACTGCATTGTTTTCAAGCAGGTGTGCTCGTTGTCGGAAAATCGTCTGACAAATGGTTCCATTTCTCATGACAAGGGGCTACAAAGAACCTAGAAACCTGGTCATCATCTCAAAGGACATTGGACTTCACGAAAATTTGACAAGTAAGTGCAGGACATTTGGTTCAGGAAAAGTCAGGCATTTTTTCACACAAATATCGATAACATTACTACGATTTTGTAGTACTTTCGCCCCATAACAACTTCGCCCCAGACTTTACACTTGATGTACAATGCCTTGTGGCGAAAGTTTTGGTGCGAATTGACACATATTAACACGTTGACAAAATACGATTAATTTTTTGTTTACATTGACTGATTGATTGAGACCGAGTGTCATGATTGCTTAGTCAACTTCAAGTCCCACCCCGGCCCTCCGACGTCTTTTTGTAATTATGCCCTTATTAACATCTTCAAAATATGAATCAGATACAATAAAATCGGACAAACATTTGGTCCATATTCCATAAATTAAAACTCAAGATTTGTTTTTGTAACTAACGTTAGACTTAGAATAGTGTTACTAATACTAATATAATAATAATAGTAATACCATGGAGGTAGAATTAGTCAAGTAGAATCTTGTTTTTATTTTTTACAATTGTGTACATCCATACATCGAAAACTACTAAAGCCAAATAATTCATCCTGGTGCCAACTACAAAATAGTTTTGAGTCCATTATTACTGTTAATCCGCTATTACGGATTGTACATGTAAATCCCCTATTTTTCGGATTGCGAATCCGTAGTAATACGGATTGTAAGCCCGAACGGATTGGATCACACAGAACAGTCCCTAAGTAGCCGAAATAATGGATTCAAAATTAATAACAGACCCTTTCACTGTAACATACGCCATCATTTTCAAGGGGCAGATTTATTTATTTCTAACAGGCATTGTCGTCAGCGACTCGGCAATCGAACCTCACGCATGCGGCTTGAGGAGTACATGAAGTTCGAGCAGACGGCAACTCGTGTTCGAAATCAACAAATCTGCCCCTTGAACCAGATGGCGCACATTACCATGCAAGGGCGTCGATTGCTACTGAAAAGTAGGGGGGACGGGCGAGCAAAAGTGAATCATAGCCTTGTGTAAACAGACCATTAAGATGAGAATAGTGTGCACACAAAAAATTTGTCCATTTGTTAGTTGGCTTAAATAATGGGCTTTCGTAGAAAACATATAGGCCAATAGGGGCCTGCCTATGTACAAGTTTTTGTACGTACACTACAGTAATGAAAGACCAACCTGCAACTCAATCTACAAGCATCACTTGATATGCTAATTTCAAGACAAAATGTCTTCAGAAGTATAACCAGCCATTTTTCATTTTGCTAGGATTTTTTTTCTGATTTAATTCTCCACTGCAAATTATCCCACATAATAAGTGGATCCGGAAAATCTGTTTGAACCCCGGTGTCCACTGGTTAACATGGTTAATGCTCAATCAGCAAAAACAAGTTGCTGCTCCATGAAATTTGCTAATCCAAGTACAGCTTTTAATTGTTTTCCCAGTTAGAGTGGATTATTTTATCTTTAATTAAAGAAAATGCCACAATCATGACTAGTCGGCCTGTATCAATATTTGTAAACAGATGACATTTTCTTCTTGGTTTATTTATTTATTATTTTTTTTCTGCATGCAGGCTTGATGACTTTTGATCAAATTTCCGGTGTAGTACTGATGTGGTGTCGCCTCATAATGGACATCAGCCGCTTCAGATCATCTCGCATCCCGTGAACAATTTTACCAGTGCGATTAAATTCGGTGTGAATAAGCTCACCACCCTGCTCATTAAGTAAACCAAATCCAACTTGGAACCTGGTGAGCTGTTCAACTGCATGGTCTTCAAGCAAGTGTAGTTTGGGCGTGACGTTTTGTGCCGGGAACATGTGCCGATATGAGTGCATGAACTCTTTGATGCAGATATCTGTAATTCAACATGGAGAGATTGAAATTCATGATCAGTATTATTAAAAGGGGAGCCTCCAATCCAGTCAACAGAGAATACCATGTAGCATTACACGTACCTATTTTTTTGAGATATTGTGCCTCAAGTCGCTCTGAATGGTTTATGCCATGATGCACATCAGCAAACTTAAAGAAAATATTTCTGAAGTCTGTTCTGCATGTTGCTGCCTGCCTGATGAGGTGGTCCTGGGCAGCTATATGGATCCCTTCTGCACCGGAACCAACGTCAAGGCTTCTATAACATCCGGCTACATGTAAATGAAATAATGAATTTTAACTCTTGCAATTTTAATAATACAAACATAAATTTGTCGCGAAAAGCATTCTTTTTACAAAACAAAAACAAACGTATGTGTAGCTCTTATTTTTACCTTGCAACATCTGTGCACATGGTTGCAGACAAACGACTTCCCATGATAAGCCTGCCTCTGTACTTGAATGAGCTCAACACTCGGTCTAGGGCACTAGAAACAGGACCTGTTGCATAATTCATTTGGGCAGAGGCTGCTTCGTTTTCCTGATAGAAGAAAAAATCATACGAGATAATAGCAATTACAAAAGTGAATATCAGAAGGAAAAAAAAATAATTGAAAGATACAGGCTCGTTGGGAAAAAAACACCTGTCGGCTATCTCTCGCAATGAGAAAGAGACTTGTTTCACGTTGTATACATGTGTATACACGAAAATGGCAGTCGGGCAATGGTGACGAAATAGCAGCTTTAACATGTAAGGAGTTTTTGTAAAAAAAAACAAAAAAAAAACAACAACAACCAAAAGTGTCTATACCTGCTCCAATATTTCAGCTCGCAATCTGAAGGCATCATTGGCCATGTCACGAAAGTCCCCATCAATCTCATATTCTGTTTGTTCTCCGTTTAGGATGTGTAGTGGCAAGTCCTCTTCAATCTGCTCCAGAGATTTACGCTTATCAGCTAGGACATCGTGAATTTCCTGCTGCCGTTTTCCTTCGCTTACTATTTGCTCTTCAAAATGTGAGTTTGAAGAAGCATCCATTTCGTCATGCTGAGCTCTCAGTTGGCAAATCTGCATATCTAGATGATGGCAGGAAGCTTCGAACAGATCAAACAGCTTCTTATAGATGCCTAGTGAAATATGAAGACTCGGTAAGACGACCTGTAAATGTGCAATAGAAATACATATTTTAAAAAGTGGTGAGAGCAACTTTTTAAACAACCAACTGATTATAATTTGATGACGTGTACATGTACGCAACTTACATGGTTGACTTCAATCGGCATCATTGGCTCATGGACTACACTAAAGGAAACATCCTTTGAACGTTGTTTCTTCGCACCGTCTGTCACAAATGCCTGGTAGCTTGAAGCAATGGATGCAAGTGTCCTTGGCTCGGAGGGAGATCTCTCTTGGTGTGGACACTGCATATCTTCCTTGGAGGCTCGGCAATATATGCAGCAGTATCGAGCTGTAAAAAAACATAACATGCAAATAAGAAAATGCATGACGTAATTGATTAAATCCTGGTAAGATGTAATCACTAGGTATTATATTCAAGCAAACTTGAATCCTCGATTCTGATTGGTCAATCCATGGCAACAACAGTGTGATATTATCCTATATTGCACGGTCTATATTGCACGGTGCGTATTGCGTTGTTCTAGATAACTCTATCTGCGCGTCAAGTTTGTTTGAAGATAAATTTGTTATCACATGCGCACTTGTGTAATGCGGAAACAATTTTGAGCTTTATTTTTCCATATTACACTCGCGCTTATGTGATAACTAATAATGTACATGTACATACCAATACACCCATTGAGTCCATACAGCTTATTTAGAAGCTCGTAGTCTCCATACCCAAAGAGTCTGAACAATCTGTTACTGTAAAATGAAAACCCCCAAAAAACAAAGAAACAAGTCTGTTAAAAGTTTTTTTTGCTGGTGTATTAGAAGGGGGAAAACTCGAAAAGGGGTACATGTACATGTACTTCAAAATAATAACACAAATAATTGTCCACATTGTGAAACTTACCGCCATTTCTGTGTTGAAAGTTGAGCAATCTGGTCCATTATTGGTGGAAGTGTACACTGGAGGTTGGCATATAAATCAGTGGCCTCAAAACAGGCGAAAACTATGGTGTTTGTGAGGGAGTTTGGGTGGGGGACATTGGCGATTTGATAATTCATTTTGAATGAGTTGCCTCCTTTGTCCCCACCAAACTTTAGCCATATCTCGTCATTGGGTATTAGCCCATCATGCCACGTTAATATACCAAGGCTGTGGATGAAAGTACAATATACATGTAAGAAAGTTGGTCAACAGTTGGCTAAATTTTATACCGGTGTAGCTGTGCATTTACATTGCTTGTATATATAAAACTACATGTAAAGTGTATGTACCAGCCAAGTTCAAACTTTCTTCAATTTAAATATTTGCTTTGATGAACATGTAATGTGTTGGTGTACCAAAATTTACCTGTCCGTGCGATCCAGGTAATCTGTGATCATGGCACCAATATCTCTTACAAATACGTAGGTAACTTTCCGTGTTTGTACACCATTCTTGGCATCAGCTGCAGTGCTGTTAAAGAGAAGGTTAATTCTCTCCCCGTGTAGATTGTCCTTCAAGAGGCTGTCTTGCGTATGTCTCATTTTCCTCTCAGAACTTATTTTGAAACTGTTATCAAAATATCTGTGAAAAAAGAAAGAATTATATTCATGCATAAATCACTGGAAAGAATTATACTCATGCATAAATCACTGGCCACACATCATCGGGTCAGTGCAACAATGTTGTATCACGCACGATATATCTCGGTGCCTATAGGTTTTGTGTGTACATCCGGGTTATTTAGCGAGGTATGACCTTTGACACTGAAATGCTATTTTTAGAATATTAGTTGATCTGACCTTGTTGCACTGACGCATCGACATGTAGATTCAACTGTAATTTGTACATACATGTAGGCATGTATATCTTCATTAATATTTATGTAATATTTTAATGAAATTTTAATGAAATAATGGAACGTGTAAAAATTATTTTCGTTTAGGGGCTGTTCACAATTGTCAACATTTTCACAAGTGTACATAAAGAGTACACTTTTTCAGGACCCCCCCCCTCCAAAGTGTACAACAGTGTACTCGGGCAACAGACCCCCCCCCCCCAATATGTTTTTTAACCTTGTACACGCGTGAAAATGTTGATAACTGTGAACGACCCCTAATACACCATTATTATCACAATTCTTATTTAAATCAAACCTCCTAAGCTTCCTCAGCTGGTCCCATGCAAGATGGCAATCTCGCATCATGGCAAGAGCTCTGTCTGCTGGCAAAGTTTGTGCTTGAATCCGTTGGGGTGTATTAGAGGTTGACTTGGATGGCTGGGTCACCTTTTGAATATGAGCAGGCTGTAAATAGTAGAACAAAAGTTAAGCAAAATTTTCAAAATACATGTACTAGATTATTGGAACTGGGATTGTTATTACATGTATATTTCAGTGCAATGTGTTTTTTTTGTGGGGGGGGGTTGCAAAATATTTCCTCATTAATATTAATAGTATATTTTTGCTCACTACAAATTCAAAGTGAACCAATGTTTTATTACTCAGGAAAATAAATCAGCTAAGGGGGGCTCACAATTATCTACATTTTCACGAGCATACAAACCGTACGCTTGGGGAGGGGGTCTGCAGCCTGTGCACCCTTATGTTGATTTGAATTGAAATAAACTATTTATTTTGTACGCTTGGGGGGGGGGGTCCTGAAAATTTGTACGGTTTTGTACGCTCGTGAAAATGTTGACAATTTTGAGTTGGATTTTAAAAATTTATTTTCAATTAATAGACAATTTGTAAAAACTTACTCGACCTCCTGTTCGTATGGTAGTGCATTCTCCTGACTTTGCTGTTTTCAGTTTAAGCCACACCCATTTGTCCGTTGCCTCCTCTATTGCTGGAGGAATGGGGTCTCCAACTTTGTGGACCTTTGCTAATTTTTTTACTAGCTCCACAGCACTTGACGGATCCAAAGGGTCATGTGCCTGTTGGGGGTTTTCATCCAATGGTATGACTGTTGGCTCTGTTGGCATAGGTCGCTTAGCACGACACTCATGTTGTAATAATTGGTTTATGTGACCAATACTGTCGCATGTTATACAAACAACATTCAGATTTTCAAGTTGAACATTTAGTACTCTGGGACTTGGAGTGATGCTGTTGTACTTCACTAGTTGATTGCATACTGGGCAGTTAATGTTAGCACTTAATGAATGCTTGAAGCACTGTGTCAAACATTGTGCACAGAAGTTATGTTGGCATGGTGTCTGAACAGACAGCTTTCCCAATATGCAAAGACAAATACAACAAATGAAGAGCGACTCTTCCCACTGATGACCAATTATCTCAAAACTAACCGGATATTCAAGATGCTGTCCATTTGTGCTTAAGTGAAGAAATATATTGTTATCGCTCAATGAAAAGGGTAAAGATGGTAAACAAATGCTCGTTGCTTTAGGCCTACCAGCCTTCGATTTAGTCTGCGGTCCTCCTCTTGCTTGCTGTGTGTACAGTTCACAAACGAAACAAGTACCAGTTCTTGTATGCGATGGCCAATTTTGTTGTATTCGCTGTTTACCTTGTAGTTGTAGGCTGTTAACAGTATAAACTCTAGATCCAGATTGACAGTGTCTTAGTTTCCGTGAACACTTTTCACAGACGTGTGATGGATGCTGATCACTAGAGTCATTCCATACACTAATCCCAAAGTTATTAAACAGTTCTTTTCTGTACTGACTGGCTTCCTTTGGCAGGTTACGGGCTCCATGAATATTTACTCTATTTGTACATACTCTACAAATTTTTGCTAAAGCTTGCTGATGAAATTTGAAACTCATAATGAATAAAATAAATCAAATAAATAAGAATAAAAACTCATCTTTGTCCAATGTGGTTTTGTATTATTGTGCTGTCATCTTGTGTCCATTAACGTTGAGCTGAACTATTGCATGTTGTATTGTGTCAACAATACATGAATAATAATAAGCCTATCTAAATACATGTAAAAACTTTATTTACAAAGCGCGCCATAATGACGTATTTCACTGATGCCCGCATAATAGCTTGTAAGTTGATACAGCTGGTCTCACTATGAAAATCTTTGCTGTGAAACCACGGTGAAATCTCAGTGAAGTGCAGGATTTGGCTGAAATTCAAGGAGTTTCTTCTCTTTCACCATGCTTTAAGGGAATTGCAGTTCCCTTAAACCACCTTGAAAAAAGAGTCTCCAGACCATTTACTGGCCTGAATGAATTTCACCCTGATTTCACGGAATGCTCTGCATCAGAGCCTAGAACTCTTTAATTGGTAGATAATTCTCTGGAATGTCATTTTCCCACTTCCCCCCACTCCATAGTCTCATGGGGGTGATTAGCCATGCTATCGTGCTCTACTCCAAGATGTAATTATTAGTCTATGCACACTGTGCTGACCAGTATACTGATGACCTGAAACAAGGTGGACCCAAATGGCTGACCAATAAACCATATCAGGTTGACTTCCCCTCATTAAACAGTAATCTATCCAGTTGTATTCATACCAAGGACACCTTGAAAACTTGGTGAATACTCCTTGAATTAAACCACACTTTATACAGACACCCAAAATAGTCTTGGGCTGTTTTCAGCAGTACAGCAAAGTAAAAACAACGTGAAACACTTAGGCTCTGGCTAGTTAGAAAAGAACTCCATGAAAACAAGGTGAAAAGGGAGAATTAACAATTTCAAGGAGAAAAGGGATTTCACTCCATTTTCAAGACGAAGATTTTCATAGTGTCTGTCCAGCGGAAAAGTTACTGAGCGAGTCGTCTGTGTCGTTCAGTGGTCGCCGACGCGTACAAGATGGATGTAGGGAAAGTTGTATGGGATACGTTTAGCAGGGGTTTCCAACCGAGCCATTGATTACCTTAAATAATTGTCCTACACGAAATTACGAATTTAAAAGTTAAACATAGTCACTATCTTGGATACCCTGTCTTTAAAATATCAAACTAGCCCCCATTGATTAATAAAACAGATTTTTGGAACGTCATTTTAATCTTTGTCACGACAGAGACAACACACAGAAGACGGAGAAAATGTAAGTTTTTTTTCACCTTTTAAGTTTTTATCAGTATCTACAAACAGTAATAGTTCAATTTAATTATGATTTATCAGAAATTGTCGATAAAACTTGTTTTCCCTTTGTGTGAGGCTTTGATTTTGCCGACATTTCGACCCTGATTTCGTCGCTCTGTGATCCATGGGCGCAGCCATTATTGGCGTGACGTCACGGAAATTAAATGAATATGCATGAGGGGCTACGCCGCAGAAAAACTTTATTATGCGTAGCACGCACGCTTGAAACAGCCATGTCATACTTACATCAGTTCCTACAAACACTAGACAATCAAGGAACTGAATCTGTTCATCTGTTTTCAGATGGTTGTGTGGGGCAAAATAAGAACTCCATCTTGCGAACAATGTTCTTGTCTTTTGTCAACCTATCAAAGTCTGTGCGAGATATAACCATTCACTATTTCGAAACAAACCACGGTCAGTCAGAGGGCAATTCCATGCACAGTTGTATTGAGAAGGCCATGCGCCAAGCTGGTGATCTTTTTGTCCCCTCCCAAGTGGCAGTGATCTGCAAGATGGCCAGACAAAAACCCAAACCTTACAATGTAGTCAGTATCCAGTCATCTGACATAATCGATTGGAAGTAATGCGGCCAGAAGCGAGGAATCCTAAAAGTTTGTCTCTCTGAAGAAGGTGTACAGGTCGACTGAAAAAAATTCATGCAAGTCCGTGTGGAAAAACACAAACCCGACCGAATTTGTTTCAAGTGTTCACACACCAATGATGAGTTTTTATCACTTAAGATTGGTAAAACCCGAAAAACAACTGATAAAGATGAGCTCATGATGCCACAACCACTCTAAGTAAGCCAAAGATTTCAAAGGGAAAGTACAACGACCTGATGAAGCTTTGATCGGGCCCCACTCCTGTTATATGCCATTCAGTTTATCGATCATTTTACCATCAACTCCTACAGGAACACTAAATTCAAGTGAATTCAATTCTTTTAACATTACTGCAAGCAATTTCTGAGATTCAAACGGCTAACTTCTAGTAAAAGCCAAAAACGAAATGGCTTGTTATGTTTCACCCCCTTAGACATGAACTTCTCTCAAAACACTAACTTTTTGATGACTAGTTGGCAAATTCGTCACTGACAACACTAACTGACACATGTAAAAACTTGCAATCAAAGAAAAGAAGTTAAAGATGCTAGGTCCAATTTTGGGCACTAACATATATTGAGTTTTTTGAGTGAATGGTATTTCCTAGTATAACCAACTGTAACGAAAAACAGGTTTACTTTTACTTTTAATTATCAGAAACCTGAAATGTTTTTCTTTTCTTAATTCACTGTAACTAATCATTGGCAGATTGTTTCCAATAAAAACTTGAAACTTTCTCGATCCCATCAAAGTACCTATTTGAAGCAAAATGTGACAGTCAAATCGGCCAAAAATCGGACCTAGCATCTTTAAGTTTAACTCTTAAAAAAACACAACTTTTCTCCCAAACTAAAGTGTTTTCAGAATGTTTCTACATAGTGGAAACTTTATGCTTTGAACGTGATAAGTATGCTGTTTTTAACTCTTTTATATAATAAACAAGTTGAGAGTTTGCCATTGGAGGTTATCAAGTATCAGCGACACACTGTGGAAACTTATGATTTCCACTCAAGAGTGGCTCTATGGCAGGTTGACAAGAGTCTCTTTAGATCTACGCATTTTGCTTTGTTAGAGCGACTTTTTCCCCATGTCTTTCTGTTCTTTCTACTGCTTCCATTTCTTGAAGCGTCAATTACTGCTGTTTTTATTTACAGTCGACTCCCGTTAATACGAGGTCCGCCGGACTAGCCCGTTTTCCTCGTTATATCCGAAGCTCGTAATATCCGATCGCGGTAATAATCAATGCACTATGCACAAAGTGTATGACATAATGGCCGCACATGTACACAGACAAGGCTGCTGCAATACATGGATAATAACTGTGTGCGTAGTGTGTGCATGTACCACACAAACAAGCACAGAATTCGGCTAATAAAAATGTTTTAATTGAGTTATTTTAGTTGGAAAGTCAATTTATAAAATCAATTTACATTTTACATGATTGAAAAAATGTCTGAGATTTTAACTTGCTGTTCTTGTTTAGCGAAGTTTCGGTGCAAAACTTCGGTCGCAGCAGTCAACAAATAAAAAGTTGATTTTCATTGGTAACCACCAGTGTAATGTTAGATGGTTCATTGCTAACGCGGGATACCAGGGAGATCTCGCTGTTGCATTTAATATTGATCGCGCAAATATTTTAGCTTTTCAGTTGCGGTGGGTTTTTCCTGCTGAAAATGCACATCATGCACTTGTAAAACTCATTGGATCAGTATCTTTTCTGAAGATTTCACATGAATTGATGAATGCTGACTTAATATGGAATCTGCTCCGTTGTTTGAACCATGCAAGACTCCTAATCCCAACATTGTCCAGAGTTTGGATTTAACAACCTGCTCGCTGACTCGTGACTCCAGTTTCGGATTAGTATTGCTAGCGATAACGTCCAGTTAGCACCCCTATTGATTGTCTTACAAGCCATAAATAACGATTTTCAGGCTGTTGAAGGTATTTCCTTTGTTGGGTTTTTATTATTCTCGTTACAAAATGGTTGAAAACAATGTTTTGCTCGTAACGGGCCGACAAAATTACCTCGTTGTAACCGTGTTCTCGCTACTACCGTGCTCGTATAATCCATATTTAAATGCATTGAAACACGCATGGGGCAGTTCGGGACCGGCAAAAAACCTCGTATTAACCGGAACCTCGTAATATGCGAGCTCGTATTAATGGGAGTCGACTGTATGTGGTTTTCTGAGCCTTTACATTAAAGTGACACTTAACTAATACACTCACTTTAGTGGCCTTGGCTTTGGATCTTGTTAACAAGTACCAGACGATGACAATTTTAATGCTCAATTTTTCCCTATCTCTTGTGGATGTCCTTCCTTCAAGCCCCACCATGCCTCGTATTTCCACCCTTTCTATTAAAAGACAGGCTGTAAGGTTCACTTTTGTGATTCACTCATTTCCAATAGAGTAGTTATTAAAGGGTGAAAAACAGTTTAACCTTGCAGCGAGGCACCTGTTTTGTCCCAACGGTATTACGTCATCCTGCCAGAGAGGTGTGGCCTGCCCATTTGATAGGTTAAGAGGGTTTGTTCTGCCTTATCTCAATGATTTATGTCTGCTAAACCAGTCTACTGTCGGCACAAGATCACAAGACCTTCATTCACAAAAGGCCATTGAACCTAGAGCTGTCAGACACAACATGCGTTACTGCTAAGCTGTGGTAGTGATCTGTGGCGCACGTGCCGCAGAGATAGGACTTTGTGCATGAGCTATGGGGAAATTTTTCCACCACCCCTCCTGACCAATTTGACGAACCCTGTTGATTGACACCACTCCTAAAACGTGTGAATTGGTACACTGCAGGATATCAAGGAGTATCACTGGGTTGGGATCTACCATTTTGAATAGGTTATGTTTTTCTTGATATGTGCCTGTGCCCTGTGGCATGGTGCATTACTGCAAAGTTTTAAATGATGTAAAATGTCATTTAATGTGATACGGTTCAGAGCGATATTTGAAACATGACGTGAATTTTATAAACCTACTTTGCTGCCCTCGAAAGAAAATTGTAAAGTTTTAACAGTATAAATTTTTTGATTGGATTAATCAGAACAATAGGAGCAACGAACACCTACATAGGAATACAGCTGAAGAGTCTTAGAGTATGAACAAGATAAGTAACAAACAAAAAATCCAAACCCTTGAGTTTTAATTTCATCTATTGATTACAGAAATACCTGTGGTTTATTTTAAATTAAAGGAACATTACAGAATTTGTTTTTGCTAACAAAACAGTTGCTGGCAGTGTAAGCACTTTATGTAATCCACCTTCATTCATTCATTCAAGAATACATTTATTTCCATACTCTCATAAACGAATAACAACAGTTACATGTATTACGGAGTAAAGCAAAACATATCTTTAAGTAAGAGTAAACATAAATAAATAAATAGAGTACGGGGCTGTTTTGGTAAGCATGAGCTTGTAAAAAAACAGCCAGACAGACAAGAAAACAAGACAACCAGACAGACAGACAAACAGACAGAAGGACAGATGAACATAACACATGACACAACGAATTCGTGATAAAAGCGACAAGATGGCAAAACAGGTTAAGCTGAAAATAAATAAGACAAGTATTGAAGAGATGGATGTGGTTCTATTACATAGGATGGGGAAGCTTAGATACATAATGGGAGATAATGTCACGTTTGAAAGCAGACTTAAAAAGACTCACGGACCGCTTAGATCTAATGCGTTCATCTATGGCATTCCACACACGAGGACCAAAGAAGCGGATTGTGTTCATAGAGTAAGTGGTGCGAGTGAAGGGAACATAAAGATTAGTGGAGGATCTAGTCGAGTAGCTGTGAGTTTGTTTAACAGACCTGAAGAAGGAAGAGCTGACGTCGGGAAGAAGATTATTATTGAATTTAAACATAAATATCCCAGTATGGAGCTTATTAATATCAGCGACAGTGAGAGTGTGCAATTGTGCGAAAAGAGGTGCTGAATGTTCTCTGTAAGATGAGAAAGTACAGATGCGAATAGCCCTTTTTTGAGAAATAGCCACAGAGCGCAATCTAGTAGTATTCACAGATGCCCAGACAATGTTACAGTAATTTAGGTAAGGAAATATAAGGGTATTGTAAAGAAGAACAAGCGAAGAGGCAGGCAGGAAATGACGTATCTTGGAGATAACGCCAGAATTACGACAGACGACTTTATTGACAGAAGAGATATGCTCAGACCAAGATAGTTTTTGGTCGATAATGACTCCAAGAAATTTAGATGAAGAAACTCTGTTTATGGAAAGTTTGTTTGCCTTAAACCAAAGAGAGACCTGACATAATTCAGTGTTGAGTGTGTTAAATAAGGAGGATAGTTGACGGTTAGAGTATAAAATAGTTGTATCATCTACAAACAATGTGAAAGAAAGAAGGTTGGATGAGCAATAGAGATCATTAATGTACAGAAGAAATAGGAGCGGCCCAAGGATTGAACCCTGAGGAACACCATGCTTAATATTTAAACGAACAGAATCGCAGCCCTTTATAGAAGTAAACTGGTGTCTATTAGCAAGATAGTCGGAGAACCATTGCAGTGCGATTCCCCTGATGCCATAGTGTTCAAGTTTGGAAAGAAGAAAAGGGTGGTCTATAGTATCAAAGGCTTTAGAGAGGTCTATGAAAACACCAACTGCGTGCATTTTATTATTTAATGCATGAGTAACATTGTCAACAAATTCAATAAGGGCCAAGTCGGTGGAATGTTTAGATCTAAAGCCATATTGATGATAGAATAGAAGATGGAATTGAGAAATGAAGCTAGAAAGACGATTATACATAAGTCTTTCGAGAAGTTTAGAGAAACAAGGAAGAATAGAGATAGGCCTGTAATTATTAATGTTGCTCTTATCCCCGTTTTTGAAGATGGGGATGATTTTCGCAACCTTTAGATTAAGAGGCACAGATCCACTCAGAAAGGAGAGGTTCAGCAATAGAAGGAAGAACAGATTTCATAACAGTAGAACTAATACCATAAAAACCGCAGCTAGTACCCTTTTTTATGTCTTTACCGATACGTAGGATTTCTTGTGCATTAGTGGGAGTTAAGAAAAGGGAGAAGTCATTAGGATTGTGCATGTAATCTGAAAAGTGCGCTCGAGAAGAGGGTATTTTCTTAGCAAGAGAAGAACCAATGTTGGTAAAGAAGTTGTTAAAAGAATTGGAGATATCATGAGGTTGTGACACAAAGTTGTCACCATCCATAGTGAAGCTATCTGGAAGCGAGGACTCTTTACTTTTACCCAGAATGCCATTTATCTCACGCCACATGTTTTTAAGGTTGCCCTTGTGATGATCGAGCTTATCTGCATAATATTGTTTCTTAGCTAGACGTATAATGGCAGTGAGACGATTACGGTAGATCTTGTAAAACCGCTTATTGTCCTCAGTAGGCTTGCGCAGATAACGCCTATGAAGTCTGTTTTTAAATAGACATGAGTTCACTATAGACTGGGTGATTCATGGTTGATTTTTTTTCGATGCCCCAATAGTTTTGGTTACAAGAGGAAGATTGCTGTTGAAGCGAGATGTAAAGATAGAAAGAAAAGAATCGTAAGCAGTGTTGACCTCTGTAGCTTCATAAACCTCATTCCAATCAACGCAATTGAGTTCGCACCTGAAAGAATTCAGGGAGTTGCTATTTATGTTCCTAGAAAGGAAGGTTTTCTCAGGAAGCACAGACTTTTGAAAACAAGAGGCAGTCATCTGGAAAAGAGGATAATGATCAGAGATATCTGAGTACAAAAGACCAGCTGTAATAGCAAGATCAGAGTTAGTAAGAATGTTGTCAATCAGAGAGGCAGTGTGTGGGGTGATGCGGGTGGG